>UXGD01000235.1:0-74933 GCA_900474315.1 Torymus auratus | reverse complement strand
ATTGTATACAGTGTTTCAGACGATCGTATTTTAAAAATTTTTTTTATAGAGAATAAATAGTTTAAAACTTTAAAACGTGCGTTGATATAATTGATGAAAAAACATATAGTTACATTCATATTACTCAAGTATAATTTCTGTTGCAGATACTCGAAACAAAACAACGTTCAGATAGTTCAACCTTCAAAGAATATCCTACACTATTCGGGAGAAAGATACACTGTTCTGTACCGTACTGTTGGAATGTTCAGTAACCCAATAACTTAATAACCAGAAAATTATGAATTTGATCAAAAGTTTGGTTATTTGCAAAAAACAGTTGGGTTATTGAGTTATTGGGTTAATTAAATGTTGGGTTATTGGGTTATTATATGTTTTGTTTTTTTTTTGTTTGGGTTATTGGATTAATTAAATGTTTGGTTATTATCAGAAAAGAGTTGGGTTGGGTTATTAGGTTAATAAAATGCTGGGTTATTCGCAGCAAAGATTTGGGTTATTGGGTTGATTAAATGTTTTGTTATTCTTGGGTTGAGTTATTGGGTTATTGTCAGAAAATAGTTGGGATGTTAGGTTGGGTTATTGGGTTAAATAAATGCTGGGTTATTCGCAGCAGTGTTGGGTTATTCTAAAAGCGCTGTAAAAATGTAGTTATTGGTGATAGGCAAACGCAGCGTCACTTTCGCAAAAGCTCTCTTTCTTCTCCTCCATCAGCCTCGTCATGCGTCCGAAAAAACTGTCGATAATCCTCCTCTCCTTCCCCACCGTGCCTACACCTTCCATCATCGAAACTCGACAATCAATGTTCCAGCCTCCCTGGTCATCCCCCCCTCCGGAAAAATCATTCGATCAATCGGCCGCGCAGCTCGCTCGCGCGCGATATCTGCCAATATCGGGCCGCGCGCTAATCTCGCGTGGCCATCCATCAAACCGCAATTCTCCCCGGCTAAAAATCTCCGCGCGCAATTACGACGTTTATTTACACGGCGCTCGCTAACGGCCCATTAAAGTTATAATCACTGCCGCCCCCGCTTCTCTCTTTTTCCAGGTCGGGCCACGCGTGATTGATGCGCGGATTTTCATTAGACGTATACGCGAGCTAGCAGCTCTTTGATATTTTCCGCGCAACGGATAGTAGTAGCGGCATTACACACACACACATACTTGTGCGAGCATCTCTGCGTACGTGTCTCTTTTTGGCTGCCGGCGGTGATTTATACGTGGCACAAAGAAATCTGCAGCGTGCTTATGCCCCACCACAACACTTGCTTTTTATCGAATTTTCGGCAGCGCGGGATTATACTTTGAACTTTTTGAAAGGGACAGGAGCAGGCTAATGAAATGGCAATTTGTCATCCAATGGTTTTTCGGCGCTTTGTGCCGAGCTGCTGTTGTTACTGCTGCTGGCGATGAAGCGCCGCCGTCGCTCTTTGAGTATAGTTCAGCTAACTCTGCGCGAAAAAGTGCCTGTACAAATTCATGATATGTTATCGTTTGGTAAGTTTTTACTGTGACTAAATCAGTAATAACGATTTGAAATCATTATTGTTACTTCTTGGAAAAAGTTTGAATTTTTTTTTACTGAAAATTTGCTGCACATCTTCTATCGAAATTTCTGCTATTTTTATTAAAAATACACGACTGTTCCGAGAATATAACAACGACCTACGGCAATTTTTTCACGAAAATTGTCTAATCCACGTATACTAACGAAAGAGTTAATTCAAATAAATTCCATTTTCTTCTCATCCAGAACTCTCAAACTATTCGCCAGCAGCCTCGTAAACCAAGCTTCTTCCGCACGGTATCCTCGCGATTCCCGCGCGCGTATACATATACACATCGCGCGTATAAAAAAGCGAGAGCGCGAGCCTGCCTCCAGGCGCGTGAACGTCAAGTTGGCCATTTTTCAGCAGCAGCAGCAGCGCGTGTATTTTATAGTTTCGGCTTGACCGTAGGTGTTGACGGACGCCCGCACGGTGCAACGACCTCACGCGTGCTCTTATATTCCGCGAGGGGGACAGAGAGGGAATTTATATGCGGGAATGGTGTGGAAAGAGTGGCAGAGATGCGGTAATTTATTTGGATGATAGCCTGGTTTTGGGATTTTTAGAAAAACAGAGTTTTTACGTTTCTGTTGGATGGTGAGCTTAGAATTAATATGAATTGTGTTTGTTTATTGCAAACGGTATCGATAAGTTCGTTTACAGAGATTAACAACCAGGTCGGTGTCTAGGTCTAAAATCCTGATCTAGGTATCAGGAGCCGAGGAATCTGAAAATCAATATGCCTGCAGCATCAATAAATTGTAAGTGATACAGGTCAATGAAACGGTAGGTATCAGACTATACCTGAAACCATCCAACACTTCTAACCGTCAGACTATCTCTCGGAAAACGTAAAACGCTGACCCACTTCAACTATGGGAAATTTCAAACAATTTTCCATCTCACGCAAATCCTCTGCAGATCTAGGCAAACACGCATGAAAGGATACGAAGAAGATCAAAGAAGCGCAAAGTCATCAACCGTGTCTTTGCAAGTATAAACATTTACATTTTTCAAATCTCGATTTAACAGCGTCCTCTCCTAGGCCTCGCCCTCATAAATATTCCTCAATCCGCGACGCGTCGCTCTACCGCTCCATAAACAAACACAGACAGACATATACCCGGCGTAGGAAAAATGCAAAGCCTATACCGATACACACAGAAAACCACCCTCGCCCTCTACAGCAGAGGGTGTTAATACCGTATACACACAAGCGGCTGCTCCCTATCTCGCTTCCTCTCTGTCTCTATCTCTTCTACGGGAGAGAAGGTAAAAAGCTCCCTATTCCAAAAGTCCGAGATAGCTTTACGATCGTTTCCGGTTCAAGGTGCACGATTCTGGAAGTTCCTTCCGCTCGTCCACCCGATATGTATATGCCGTCGTTATCTCGCTTCAAAGCGCAGCTATAGAAAAAATAATCCCCTTAAGATAGATAATTAATGTATCTTACATTATTTTTTCTGCCCTCTATTCAAATATATCTTTTACTAGTCTTTAACTGACTTGACTTTAACTTTTGTATAATATTACAAATAAAGACTCCCCCTCTTTGTCTGCGTCTTTGTGCGCGTCCGCTTTATCATCCGCGTCACCCACTCTCTCCTTTTTCCGCGTGGCACATTCTCGCGAGCCTGCGCCTTCCTCCCCCTGCGCGAAAGGGAGAGAGAGACGACCAAAACACCGTCACAGCGTTGCCAAACGTCGCGCGCGCTCGCTCGCTCACCCATTTGCATTTCGTTTGCGCGGGGAATATTTCGCGCTCCCGCTCTATGTACGCGAGTAATGTATATTTATATACAGCCGGCGAGGGAGGGATGAGCGCCCGCGTATAGTATGTGTGTGTGTGTGGACGCGCACGTGAACGTGTATCCGCGGCGTGTGCGCGAAAGCGCGGAATATGTTTTGATGGGAGCGAGCCACCTGAACATCGATCTCCCTGCTACCCCCTACCCCTTTCTCTCTCATACTCTCTCGGTCTATCCCCTGTTGCCAGCCGCTCTCCGCCGATTTTCGCCGCTGCGCTTTTTTGCAGAGCTTTCTCGCTCACTCGACGCGTTTGACCTTTTTTTTTAATGTAAATCACCTGCGTGGCATACTTTGGTATACACGGATGCCTCACTCCCTTTTCCTCTCTCTCTCTCTCTCTTGCTCGTGTACCTATATACGCCGCGCTCTGTCGGGGAATTGATTCGCTCGCGCGCGCGCAGTTCATGGGTCGCGGAGCGTTTTTGCGCGCTGTACGCTCCGGTCGGCTGCCGCTGGAGCAAGCGATGCGTGTATCGCTCTCAAAATGTGCTCCGCATTTTTTCTTTTTTTTTTTAATTATTGCACGCGCGGGTTCTGGCAAATTTATTACGAATATAATCAAGAATGAGAGGGAAAAAGCAGTTGTGGCACGTATATACGTATTTACTTTTTTCGTGAATATGCGCGCGACTGCAGTTGTACTTTTTCCATCGCGATTTTAAATTATCTTTCGAAGCGATAAATAAAATCTGTTTTTACAAATTTTCATAATAATTGTAACGCGTTTGACCGTGAATTAAAGTTACAATTTTAACCGGTTTTTTTTGGAAAGTTTTAATTTTCAAGATTTTATTAGTGCATGTATCTATACGGGGCGGAATGTATAAATTTTATTTGTATCTTCTCGCAAAGTTTGAGCGTTCGGAATGCCATTCCCGCGGCGCGCGGAATTGGTAACTAAGAGACGGATGCGTAATTAATGCAAATGTAATACAATTTCGAAGCAATTTCGATTTGTTACGAGGGCGGAATTTCAGCCGGGAGAGGGGATGGGGAGGAACATCTACATTTATATAAAGGTAGTTTAAAAGTGATTCTTCCTCGCCAGAGGGGGCAAAGGGGAAGGCGAACTTCGCGAAGTCGCCCGGAATCGCTGAGCGCGAAGTAACTTCATTCGTAGCGAACTAGTTTTGGAATAGTAATTTTTTTTTAATTTCGAAATTTAATTTCCTGCCGAAAAACGGTTACAGAATTGCGCTCTTTAGCTTACACCAAAAATAATCACAGTGGGTTTCAAAGTTTATGAAGGAATTACTTTGCCGTTTATACCTTTTTTCTTAACCTTAATCCAATCAAGCCGATTTTACGAGCATTTGAAATTTATTCAGGCGCTCTTTGGCTCCCACTGATACATCTTTGATAACATCGTGTCTGCACGATATATAAATATTTCCTTCCATATCACAATTATTCTTCCATCTACACCGACATACATACATATTTCTACCTATTACCAGAGAATAACCAGCTGCACAAAATCAATCCGTAGGCTAAGGTAGCTATAGGCATCTTCGCGCGTAGTTTGACGGCTGCGAGATAAGCCGGACGGGAGGCAGGAGATTCACGATAAATACCCAGCTGGCTCGAAAACTTTCGCCTTTCCACGGAAAAGAAGATTTAAGAGCTTCGCGATCTGCCCCACCTCCTCTTCCCTTGTCTCGTTTGTTCTTCCAGACGAAACGGGAAGGAGAAAATGAGGAGAGCGATCGGAAAGCTCACTCTCTTTCTCCTTATGGCCGTGCATTTTTTGCGAGATTTGTAAAGGAGATTCGGCAGGAGTTAGTCTCTCTTTTATGGGCTTGTATCTCCGAGTTGGATTTCGGCAAGGTGGACTCCGATTGGCTGTAGACGAGTTTAAAGGCTCGGTGGGGTAACCGAATCGAAGGTTGATGGATGCTTGGGGAAATGGACTTCGGTAATTATTATTTTTTCAATTATTTATAACGTTTAGAAGTGAAGAAAAAATTTTACGATAAAATTAAATTAATAATAAAATTGTATTAAAAATTAATTTAAAATCCGTGTCCGATAGTATTTCTCTCTGTATATTTTAACTTATTTAATATTGTATTTAGCTTATTTCACTTCAGTTTTTAATTATCTTTTATAATAGAATAAAGATAATAAATTAAATGTCACGTTATTTTATCAGCGTCGAAATTAATAATTAATTAAAAAGCCGCAGCACTCACCAACAATACTTTCGTTCGCTGGCTTTCATTTATTATATTAAATATTTCTATATAATAAATTGATGCTTTTTCATTCATCATTATTTACCTGCGCATAAAAAGAACGTTTCCTAAAATAATTTCCAAAACTTTACAACTTTCAAAACAGTCTTCGCACAATCCATCCACGCGCAGATCCCCGCGTACAAATCACGCGGGACAACGTGGAATCCGTATTTCTCAAAACTTCTGGAGCCATTTTTTACGCAAAATAACCTTCCTCTAGACTAGATTCTCTCTGTCTCTCTCTCGCTCTCTCTTTTACTCGGCGCTTTCGAGCTTCTTCTTTCCAAGCCAGGGATATATAGAAGCCGACGACGACGACGAGACGGGAGTATCTCTCGCGCCGAGAGTGACAGACGCGCGCTAATGCGAGACTCGAGCGATTCCGAGCAAACGAGCGCGCGATCTCTCCTGTTTGTCTTGTGGAGGAAGGGGGTAGTATGGATTTCGTGAGTGTGAAAAGAAAAAATGTCGGATAATCGCTGGGGCTATGATTTCTTACAGTAGAAAATATTGTGGGACGTTTATGTCTACACGAAATTGAAAATTTATTTTATACTTATATGCAAACATTGTTTTTTTAATAAAATTGAGAATTTATTTATATTTATAAAATTCTACATATTTGCCCCAAAAGTGTTACAAGAAAATATAGCTTTTTTATTATTATCCTGTAAATATAAAAAAACGTTTTTATTCAATGGGCCAATCTAAGAATACGAGCCACACACTCTCGGGCGAAGAATAATTATAATACTAATCGTCGGACATTAATACTAATTGGTGTCATTCCAAGCCGCCACGACCGTCGTCTTAAAGACCCTCGCGGATCAAAATTACAAAGCCCGCAGTCTCCTCCGGTCGAATTATTTTTCCCCTCCCGTCGTCCCTCCGATAATAATTCCGGAAAACCCTGAAATAAGGCGCAGGCCTCGGCCTAATGAATATAAATAATTCCTCTCGCGGCCTCCGTTTAATCCTGCCGCCCACCCGCGCTCCTTCAAGCCGGCGAATCCTTTGACGTTCCGAAGTTATTATCGTGCTAAATTACCCCAGCCGTTTAAAGCCAAGAAATAGAGAGAGAGAGAGAGAGAGCTCGGCGAACAATATTAAAAGCGCACGATAAGGAGCTTGAATTCTTCGTTTTTTTTTTGCTTTGCCTCTCGTTGCTTTGCTGAGATGACTTTATCAGCGCAGTGTTTGGCGATAAGCGGGATGGGCGAAGTTTTGGAGGATCTATTGTATGCCAGTTTCGATGTTGCCTCACTGTTCGGGGCTAAGCTTACGAAAATAACGCTATCGTTTAGAGTTTATCAAAATATGAAATTTAAAGATAACGACATTCTCATTATACAGCTTCAGACTTTATATTTGTTATCCTCATATCAGTTTTATATATTCCGTATTAGAGTTGTGTTTAAGCTTGCTTCGGCTTTGCAGATTAACTTTATAGATCGGTGTCGGGTTCACTGAGATTCGCTGAATTCACAGTTTTTAGTTCTGGAATAAATGATTGTTTATCCTTTAATTTAGGCCTATTCTCGGTAGAAATTATTCCAAATGGTTAAGAAACATGCTCAGACAGAAAAGTTTTACAATCTTTGAAAAATTTTAAAACACTAAATCCAAAAATGTAATCTTTTTCCAGCCATTTTCAGTAAAACAAGTCGCACACATCAAATGAAAAACGTAATCCATTCCCAGCAAGAATTCGCTAATTTCTATACCAGCCGACGCTCCATACACTCGTCATCATTCAATCGACCAATTTTACACTGCCAATACTCGCAACTCTACACACACACATACCCAAGAATAAATCAACAATTCAGCAGAATAACACACGTTTCCCCCAACGAAAAAATCGCTCTCTCTCACTCCAGTCCAGCCTCCTACCCCTCCCTCTCTCACTCTCGCATTTCTTCCATTCGAGCTGCCGCGATAAAACAAACTCTCCCCCGCCCGCAGCGGCGCACAAAACAACAACCCTCCCCAAAAAGAAACAAACAAACGCGAGCGCACTGGCGCAGGTACACCCGCATGTATACAGCAGCTAAAAAATATGTGTAACACTGGGGGAAAAAAAGCTCGGATGCATCTTCGTTATACGCCTCGGGACGCGCTTTGGCACGCGAGGGGGCGATATTGATTTTTTAAAATAAAGACCGCCGAGAGAGAGCGCGCGCGGGAAAGGGGCAATGAAAGTCGGGTAGGTATAGAGCGCCACGCGGCGCGCTAGGCTGCGCCGTTTGAAGGGAACAGAGGGACGACGGGGCGACGAAAAAGTCGAGGGCGAAAGAGAGGGTGGGAATTAACCCTTTGACTCTCGCAAATTAATTCCAACAGAAGAAAGAGAGAGAGAGGGAGAGGTTTTTTGGTGAGTGCAGGAGGTTTTTCCGTTTGACAGAGGGCCGCTTGCTTGTGTTTTTCGCTAAGGAGAGGAAACTAATCGGATTGTTGTGTAGTACTCGGGAGAGCTTGATATAAACAATCTGTATATATACGTGTGTGCAAGTTATGAATTTTTGTTTTCTTTTTTGTTTTTAGTGAAGAATAAAGTCCTTGTTAGCTTGGAATTTTGAATAAAGTTCAATATTGTTCAAGATTCAGCGAAATTCAGGTCACACACACATATCTCCATTTCGCACGGGCGCGCACAGCGCTCGCGTGTACGAAAAAATAACGCGCAAAACGATCAAAGAGAGGGGAAAAAACGAAACATTAACTATTCCTTTGAAGTAACGATTGTTTATGTTTCTTTTACGCTTTGAACTAACGAAACTTTATATCGGCGAAAAAAAAGAAAACACGAGGGAGAGAGACGACCAAATAACAAACTATATACGGGCGCGCTCCGGCGTATTAAATTTTTTCGCGCGCAAAAACATTCGTTAAAAAAAAAGAGAGAGCAGCCCTGCCACACGCATACACCAAACAGAGAGCGGGCTCTCCGCACGCGCTCACGTTTTTAAATTTACCCGCGCGTCCCGGAATAAAAACACACCGCGCACACTACACGCGCGCATTTCAAATGCCTCTCGATGCACTTTAACTATTCATCCATAACGCGTTTCTCCCCGGGACAAAGTAAAAAGCCGCGGCTACGGCCGGCCGACCGCCGCC
The DNA here is from genome assembly GCA_900474315.1 of Torymus auratus. Lineage (NCBI taxonomy): Eukaryota > Metazoa > Arthropoda > Insecta > Hymenoptera > Torymidae > Torymus > Torymus auratus. The sequence continues at coordinate 66,223 of UXGD01000235.1, read as the reverse complement.
AAAAAAACCGAGAGGAGCGAGCGAGCGCGCGTGGAGAGGGATAACGAAAGTTTGCGGCCGCGGCGGCTGGGGGGATGAAGTTGAGCAAAGTGACGGCGGCAAGCGCCGCGCTGCGGTTCCTTTTGACTCGCACGTATATGCGTATCCTATATATACGTGCACGCTGTGAGCGCGAAAAAGCGTCCGAATAAATAAACGCGCTGGGCGAATGGAAAAGAGAAGAGAGAGAGAGAGCCTCGATTGGGCGCGAAAAGCGGCTGACCTGCGCGTCGCTTCCTTTTTGAAGAGACGGGGGGCTTGCTTTTTCCCAAAATGAGGTACACACACGTATACACATAGAAGCATTGGAGATTCGTAATCGCAGTGTGTCTCGCCACACGACCTTGCGAGAAATCAATAAAACATTTCTCGCCCGCGCGCGTCGTGCTCCGAATACAACTAGCCTAATAAAAAAGGCAAAACCGAGCGCGCGCGCGCGGCCGAGCAGCGGAATAAAAAACTGAAAAGAAAAGCTAAAAACGAAAGAGAGAGAGAGAGAAAGGAATATGCAGCAGCAGTCCCGAAACACAGAACGGTGGTGGTGGGAGGAGAAGGGTAAAAGAAACCGAAAAAAATACAGGCGCGCGGGGCAAAAAGATGACAGACGCGAAAAACGGGCTCAGGGACTGCAGGAGCGCGCGAAAAAAGGAGGAAGACTGAAAACACACGAAAGAAAGAGAATAACACACACAAAAAGCGAGGAAAAATATAGACGCCAGCGCGCGTGCAGCACACGTGCAGAGAGAGCGAGAGAGAGAGATAAAGCGAGAAGGGCAAAAAGGTGTGCTCTAAAGGCAATGCGAGCGTCGGGCGAGTGGCGTTCTGTACTCGCGACGACGACGACGACGACGAGCGCCCTTAAGCAAAACGATTTCGCCCCAGGGCCTCGGCACGTTGAGCGCGCGACAATCGGGGAGGCAGAGAGGACAGTTCCGCAGTTTCTTTTTTTGGAGAACTGTGAGGGAGCCGCGCGTTGTTATTGCTGTCTAGGTAAAGATATCGGAGGGGGTGTCAAATGTCGCGCGTCTTGTGTGGTTTCGATTGCAGGGGGAAAATTGGGGTGTGCATATAGTTTTCGAATTTAAATGATTGTCTCTTTTCGCTCAGGGAAGGAAGTAGTCGGGTTATTTTAGAGGAAGGATTTTCATTTCGGAAACGAGCTCGCGGTCTTTTTATTCGTGAAAATTTTTTTTGGATGAAAAAGGAGGCTTTTTACTACTTGCCGAATGACTGCGAGCTGTACGTTTTACTGCTAGCAATATATATATATGCATGCCGAGCTCGTCGTGACAATTGCAGTACATACCTGAAACAAACGAAAAAGTACGAAATTGATTAAGAAAGAAAAGTACATTTCTGCATGGAAACATTTAGCTTTACTCAAGAAACTCAACTCCTGCCTCCGCGTCCAATTCAATTTTTCCCTCCCTCCCCGCCCAATAACGAATTACACTCTTGCGCGAGCGCGCAACTCGTCTCAACGCCGTGTAATTGTCCGGTGCTGGGGATTCAGGTCAGCGCCGACGCTGCTGCCTCCGCTGCCGCCTAGATGAGGGTATAATTAGGAAAACACCTTGCGCAAACGAGATAACTTTGCGAAATTCTCCCTCTCTCTCGCTCTCGAATTAAATGACGGTTATAAAGACATTTGTAATGCGCGCGATTCTCTCGCGTGGATGTTTTTGCGCAGCCGAGGCATTAGCGACACGCGCGCGAAAGTTTCGAGAGGGAAGCAGGTTTTTGCGAGAGGCAGAAAGGGCGAGTTGTTTTTCGTAAAGTTCCTATGCCGCACTGCCTATTGCGCCAAAGGTGAATAATGCGGCTGGTTGTGTGTATAATATGTATATTCAGTTGTTGTTATTAAGTAACAGGGCGCAAGAAATTTTCGAATTCATTGAAAAACATTCGGCACTCATCCTTCATTACCCTCGGCGAAAATATATATATTTACCGCCGGCGAGATTTACAAGTCTGACAATACGACGCGCCGATACATCACCTCTCCCCCTCCGCTCGGCCGCCATATTTCACCCCGATCAAACAAACGTTGAACCTCTCTATTTTCCCCGTATCCTCTGTCCGAACAACCGTCGAAAAGATTAAAAATGATATTAATCCAGACGAAAAACTGTTTCCCCCCTCGTCGTGCGCCTCCACAAATCTACGCTTTTTTGACAGAGAGGAAAAAATTCGGGCGACACGGCCCAACTAAATCTTTCTTTCGCGCTCGCGCGGGGCAGTTAATTGCAAGCAGCGCGCGAAATTAAAGAGGAGGAGAGAGAGAGTAGCGTGAAAATAATAAAAATAGGTGGACCGATAAATCAGGACGATGCGCGTGTGTCACTTAGACGGTATATAGTGCGGCTGTCACGGAAATTACGGGTCCTTGCGGAATTGCCGAGCGAGCTGGCGGAAGGAAAAATGTGTCGGATATGGCCGTGCGCGCGCATGCGCCTTGTCTAATAAATATTCTTGGATATATATGTCGCTTTAACTCGGGACCCATCGGCCGTAACCTTTATAAATATATCATTTAAAAGCTGATTCCCACCGCCCGTTGTTTGCAATTATTTTATACCTTTTCTATAGTAAACTATTATGGGTGTCCATGTTTCCAGCACTCACTGCGCTAACTTTTATTCAACCCAAAAAATCACATCCCAGTGGGCACAATACTTTATTTATGCATTACTACTCCCGCGAGCGCAAACACTTTTTCCGCCAACAAACATTACGCGCCGCCCGCGTTGTTTTTACCAATCCCCGAGCAAAAAAAAAGGCTTTCTAGACAATATGCATACACGCGCGCGCAGCGAAACTGAATATAAAAACCCTCCGCGCCACTACATAAAAGTATATACAAAAGCGCAAAGCTAAAAAGTGTATACGTATATAAATATACGCGGACAGAGAGAAAAAAAATATTCCGGCGATCAAAAGCGAGGCTGCACTGTACTGTAGTTGAATAAAAAAAAAACGAGAGAGAGAAAAAAGAACGAAATTCGAGTTACACGTATACACACCGTGTAAGAAACGCAGGCGTGTCGAACGTCGTTCGAATTTCACTTTTCGTTATTTTATTATATTTTTTTTTTCCAACCCCCGGTCTCTTCGCGTCGGGCTGATACGGCGTATCGCTGCAAGCACACGCCTCGACGACTCGCGACGCGCTTTTTCGAAACGGGGGAAAAAATATTGTTTTCTTTTTTATCGTGCGTGCAGCTTTTTAACGAAAAAATGGAGATGGGATATACTCAAACGACGTTGTAAGTTACGGAAGAGTTAAATGGCTGAATTATTCGCTCGTTTTCATGATCTCGTGACTTACGCGAATTATGTATAAATTCGTGCGACTGATTCAAAGAACTGTGCCTGGTTGAATCGAATCACATTCTAAATTGTAAATAATCTACAACATAACAATGTATTTAATATAGATTGTGTTTTTGAAAATTATATAGCGATGTATTTTACTGAAATCTATACACCCACAAACGAAAGCTATTTTTCTTTACCATTTTCCCCTCGCCTTCCCACACACCGCAATACCCAAAAACCTCTTTGAAAATCTCTCCTCGCAAGCATCGCCAATTAACCATCTCTCTCTCTCCCGCCACCTTTCACACCCACGCACAGCCAAGACGCGCGCCGTCTCTCGGAGGCCGGTATCTCACGGCGTCAGGCGACACACACGTGTGCTTTCTCTCTCTCTCTTGGCGGGCCGGAGAAACGAGCGGAAAAATGAGATACGACGGCGCGCGCAGCCGAGCGTGAAATAGTCCTTCGCGCGCGTGCACGCGGCTTGGGTTTTCTCTCTCTCTCTCGGAGAAAGAAAGAGAGAGGTGAAATCTTCGACGAAAGCTTCGATTTTAATGGAGGCAGCGAGTGGAGAGGTTGAGAGTTGAGTTGTGTGTCTTTATGTGGCTGAGATATATTTATTTTTTTGGGTAAAGTAGTGGTAATGCAAAAACGTCGCTTGTGAGTGAATAGATCTGGTAATTATGTAGGATATGTGAGACCGATGATTTGTTATAACTTATAAATATAGTATAACGTAAAGTATATTGGATTTGTACATTTGCAAGCATAAAAAGAATTTTTTCGGAACTTCAAGTATGGCTTAAAGTGATTTTCAATTTCATATTTTCAATGAAACCATTTTGTCTGTATACGCGTTTGAAATGAAAATCCTAAATCAACGACGACTCAAAAATAAAATTTTCAAACCTTATGTCAAAACGATTCCCAACCTACGACGAAAAAAAGGCAGCAACCAAACCCACTTTTCCCTCGACTCAACATCACACGCTGCACAATCATTCTCACCTGCCTCAATACACACACACGCACACACACACACACACTGCGACAACCCGAGAAACTACAGCTCTCCGATCGGAAACCACTCGGCTCCGAAAATAGACTCCGCCTCGCAGTCGATACTTACCCCCACACACATCATGTACACACATATATACGCAGCGCAGCTCGCGTACAAAAACACACGGGGCCAATTCATTCAGAAATCTTTCATCATTATCGACCATCTGGGCGACTCGCGTCGGCCCAACGGTCCGCTAGCTCGCTCGCGTACGGGGCTATAAATAACGCTGCGCTGCGGCTGTTCTTGATTTTCGCGTCGAAACAATTCCGCGCGCGTGAGATATGGTCCTGTATATAAGGGCAACGCGAGCCGAAAAAACCTCTTGCAGCTGAAGTTTCGGCACCACCGAGAGAAAAAAAAACACCTGTTTTATACGCGCATGATTTTCATCCTCAATCCTGTCGATCTATCTCCGAGAATACACCCATTATACCGCTCAATTATTAACGCCTGCGTCACAGATCGATACTCTCTATACGCCCTATATATAAATAGCTATTACATCCTCCAAAATTCACCCTTTTCGCTCAAAATCCAGACCCAAAGGTACACTCTTGCTCTCGGGAGGAGGAAACGGCGCTGCTGGGGTAGCTCTCTCACTCTCTCTCTCTCTCTCTCGTCTTGATCAATACACAGGCCGCTCGGCTGCCTGCCTACTCCTCCCTGCTGCTCGCGCGCTTTCGTAGGCCGACGCCGGCGGCGCCCGCTCCATCTGTCTTGCGTGCAAAGGAGGAAGAGTGAGAGAGAAAGAGGAACGGACCACTTGTCGACCCTCTCCCGACGCTGATACGGTTAGTTTACTATAGAGGGTGAGTAGTGTATATGTACATACAAAAAGGGAAAAATAACGTGTGACGACTTATCGAAAAGATACCTCTCGCAAGCGCGCAGTATAACAATAACAACCGGCGACGCTTGCAAAGAGAACGATATACCCATATTTATCCGAACCTGCACATATAAGCACACGCGCTTGTGTTTACACGCGCATGAGCACACACGTAGGTACGTAGGTACGTGTGCTCGTGAGAGTATGTGTGTACACAGCCCTCTCTCTCTCGCTGATATATATTTACATTTCGACCTAGAAGCCGAGTACAATGTATCCGCACACGCACGACCCCCGTACACATGCACGCTCGAGCGCGGGGGCGCGCCTATACCCCTCATTTCCATTCATACACGTCCGCACGCACGCATTAATCTTGGCGTTATTTCAAGAATCTCTCTCTCTCAGTTAAATAGCCCAACTATATAGAAGAGAATCCCGGTTATAAGAGAAAGACGTGTATACGCTTTTTCGAACGATATCGCTCTAAGCGCTTCGAACAAACAGTCGAATTTTCTAGGGCATCTCTCTGTATGTGTATACTGTATTTGCACGGCGACGACATTTTGCAAGTGAGAGAGAGAGAGAATCCCCGCACACACGACGTTTCTACTTCGATACCTATATATACACCAGGAATATCATCGTCGCGGTGCGGTATATATAGCGTCGTCACGTGTGTTTGCACGTGCGATCGCGCGCGCGCGATTCTCTCTCTTTCTCTTCCTAATACTCAGCCACAAAGACACACACATATATACATACACGTACACGAGTGCATTTGAATTCGAACGACGTGTTCGTATGATGAGCATATAGGCCTTTCTCTTCACATTCCCGTCTATATATGCGTATACGCACGCGTCCACCTCCTTAAGATCAAAAGGCATCGGCCTGATTAGGAGAGATGGCGAAGTTCGATCGCGCTTGTACAATGCTGCATATATACCCAAACTTCGGTCCTTTGTGCGAGCGAGAGTTTCAAGGGCGCAGGGTGAGAAGTTTGCGCTGCTCCTTTTCGGGTGTAAGGACGGGCCGGCTATTTTTCGAGATGCTGATATGGGTATTAGGTGGTGCGGCTTTGTGAAGGAAGAAGGTGGGGAGGGAGATATAAGTTCCGAAGGTGCGGATGAAGTTGTGGGTATGTATAAAGATATGGCATTCTTATAGTATGAAGACTGTACAAAGTAACTATATCGCTGAGTTCAGCTGTGAATATTATATGAATAGGTTGATAAAACTCGATCGTTCTTACGAAGAACAAATGCTCATTCGCATACTCCCAAACTATAGCTCTGCACCTCGGAATCACGAGCTCTCAAATCGGCCACATATCGCACACGTCAACGCGCCACGAAAAATCAGCCCCTCTCAGCCGTCAACAATCTCAACCCTTCTCTCTCCCTCCCGTCTTCCGGTGTGCTTGTCAAAGGCGGCGGCGACTACTACTACCACTATAGCCCCTGCCAGCCGCGCGCTAAGTTCATTCCGCTCCTTCGGCCATCTCTCTCTCGCTCGCTCCCCTTTGTCTCGTGTGTACCTACTCGAGGGACCCTGGCTGGCTGGCTTTTACCGAAATGATCCGGCCCGATCCTCTCCGATAACCGGGAGGGCCGAATTAGAGGAGCCAGCATGAATGCTCTAGTCTCTGTGCGAGTGAAAGGAGCTTTTCAGAGAGATGGCCGGAGATGCGTGATGCATCTCTCACAGCGACAGTTTGGATGGCTTCGGCCAGGGTTGCTGAGGTAGGCGAGGGATGGGTTGTGGGTTTGTGAGGTCATCTGGCTGTTTTATTTCGTTTTTATACGTCGGGATAATTAACAGGGCTGACAAATATATATGTCATAATTAGGAACAACGATTAGTGTGTAGTGTAGTGATAATGCCTTTTTTTTCTCATTACTTTGATTATATATATTCTGTCTTTAGAGTATGAATTTCGGGAGGAAATGTTTTTAATAGCAGAATTATTCATTACCTTGAATTTTTTTCAAAACCGACTTCGAGATAAAAGCTGTATTTTGTGGTGGGTTATGAAAAGAGTATACGACGAACATATTTTTGGAAAAAAAAGGCTAAAGTAACGTTAAAAGAGGCAAAAAATCGATATACCGTGCTTTGAAAAATACGTAACCTACATCTGCGTACGTGCACCCTTACATGTTCCTCTTTAGGAAGCATTTTAATACTGAAAAGCTCGTTTTAATCGATACTACAGCACCACCAGAAATGTCGCTCCTCATCATCGCGGACATACCTCACAACTTACGAATCAATCCGACCCTCCTAACCAGCGTAAAAAATCTCGCCGACCACGCGACCTTACACCGCACACTTATATAACCAAAAGCTCTGCTCGCGACTGCCGCAGATCGAGCGCTCGCGATCTCTCTCGACATGCCAGAGTGCGAGTTAATGGCGTAACTTTTTCCTCTCTCTCTCTCTCACCGCGGCGAAATATTCCCATGCAAAATGCATATTTCGCCCACGGAAAAAGTTTAGCATGCGCGCCTGGCGTACACATCTATCAGTGTCAAACGCTTAAGAGATTTCGGCCCGGCTCATCGAGAGACTTTGTACACGCGACTTGCACACACGTATATCTCGTATCTGTACACGGCTGTATGTATCCGCGGCGAAGATTACGTATATAAGGAGAACGCGCGAGGAGTATCGACTTTTAGGTAACTTTAAATAAAGCCGGTGGGAGTGTATGTGTGTGTCGAGAAAGAGGAGGGCCTGAGCGATATGATTGAGAGCGTGCCCGATGGAAAATCAGGTTCCTTGCGCCAAGCTGGAGATTCGAGTATAATACAGGGTAGATTATTAGTCGGTTATATGCGGTGCCTATACATATACCTTTTATATTATTATTCTCGCGATCTTTTACACTACTGCTCCGACTAGAGAAAAACTTGGTCGACCTCCTTCCTCGCTCTCACTCTACTTATGAAGAAAAAGCCTCGCTCTTTCTCTCTACCGCCAGAATTCCTCGATCACGAAGCAAGAATAAAGAACAAAAAAAAAGAAGCGCGGTAGCTTCTCTTTCTCTCCCGGCTCGGACGAGAAAAGAACAGCATCAGCACGAACAGGCGCTAGAGAAAAATGCACAGCCGGGGACGACGTCGAGATACGAGGAAATTAGAGCTCCCTCTCTCTCTCTCTCTCTTCGTAGAGAGGATAAAAAATAAAGGCTCGGGGGGATAGCTATCCGAGGAATAACGAGGCGCGCGCGGAGGACGTGGCATAAGAAATTCAATATGCAAGCCGTCTCGCCGCCGAGAGAGACTGACTTTCCGAGGAGTAGGTCGAGCAAGAGGAGGGTGGAGAAGGTGGAGGAAGGTGAATAATTGCATCCGACGCGCCCGCGCGCGTGTTTGGGTTATCGGGGTGGTGGAAGTGGGTTGGTTCGTTCGTTGCTGTTCTTAGGTTGTGCGATTGTTTGTGGATGCGCATGCGGCGAGAGACAGCTGCGCGGTTCGAAAAATCCTGTGGCTTTTAAACGATTCTAGACACGAGATAATTAGGAGCTGTTGTTCCATATGTTCAAGAAACCAAATACATTGTTTTCAATTATCCGATGGTAGTAGATAACTATAGGATAATGCGTAATTTAGAAAATTAAGAATGACGCAAAGATATACGTTCCAAAACGAATCGAATGTTTGAATGTAAACTAATTAAAGCGAGGGTTGTAAAAAAAAGTAGTCGTACACCGTGTTCAGTCAGACGGTCATACAAGTATTATAACATCGATTACATACATTCTACCTTAAAAATAACTTTCATCCTTATATACACCATGCTCTCTTCACCGAAACCCTCGCCACGTGTCTCGTCTCTTCTTATCCTCGCCTATATACTCACCTATACAGCCGGTTCAATTAGAAATCGAAATTTCGCGGACCCCGCCCACGTACGGCGCAATAACGGGCACGTCGCCGGCCGGCCGCAAAATAATATGCGGCCGCGGTCCCCCTTACCCTCTCCCCCTGATCGGCGGCTGATTACACGTGTTCGGTGCCCTCCCCCCGCGGCTGCACCGCCACACTACCGCAGCCCTAATCCGGTCCAGCGCCCATTCAAAATCAATAGATAATTTCGGGGCCGGATGCGTGTGTGGGTGTATGAGGTGGTCTTGGGTGGTTAAGGGTGAGGTCGACTCGCGAGTGGACGGCCAGGGATATTGGGTTATAGGTCGGCTGCTGGAGGTGCAGCCTCTGTGGTTGGATATAGTGAAAAGTGGTGAACGACATATTCGAGAAAATATGAGATATTTTTTATGAATATAACTGTGAATAGAGCCGGCTAATTAAGCCGCTCACTTTATTATTATCAGGTATACGGTACCTGCTGAGGAGATGATAATATCTCATTATATCCAAGAAATGAGGGTATAATTAATTCGACTCTTTTCTCTAACAATATATACATCATTAATTTACTGTTTCATACACGTGTGCAGTGTTTAATGAAACGATTCAAGTTCCAGTTTCGGCCCGCGCTAGAATGCTTGATTCTCAGCGTAAACCACTAACTCGCAAAGGCTCATACAGGATTCATTAACGAGCGCAAGCCCGTCGCACCTTACATTAAAACAGCCCTCAATTCTTCAACCCTAACTACCCAATCTTCGCGGAAACTCTTCATTTGATCTCCCTCTCTCAGTCCCTATCCTTAGGCTCGCCGCAGTGTAGTTGCAGCAGCAGCAGTAGTAGTAGCGGCAGCCTTTGGCCTCTGTACACACGTGCGCGCGCGGTCCCGCGCGACGCCATGAATATTCAGGACCGCCGTCTCGTTCAATATGAATGCCGTTGATCTAAGCTGCCGGTAGTCTCTCTCGGCGAAGGAGAGCAAGCTAGGAGCTGGTTCGAGGTAGTAGGAGGTATAGTAGGAGTGAGAGAGAGAAGGAAACCGGCCAATAAATAAACTCGTCAAGCTCGGCAGGCCTGGCCGTCGAACTGTGAAGAGGACGCGTGGCCAAGGGGCTGGGAGAATGAAGGAAGCTGGGGGCGTAGCGAATGAGATTGTGTGGGGCTAAGATTTTGAATGAATTTTCAGAGCGGTCAGGGTGAAAGTTTAAGTATATTCGTTACGTATATTTCTTACGAATATATTCTTGGAAATGATTACGCTTATGAGGGACAAAATTACTATGTTTTTCATTAAATAGTACTGCTCTTATCTTATCTCATAAACCTTTTGAACAAAATGATCATTTATTATACTATGTAAACTAGATTTTATACATATTTAAAGAAAACAAAATGTCTTATCCTCCATAAAGTGTATCATCTGTTATAATTATCATATAATGTAAAATGATTATACAAAGAAGCAAAGTCGGTATAAAAGGAGAAATGCAGATAAACTATGTGAAAGTAGCTCACATTCCTTCGAAACTTTGTAAGAACAAAGCAACTTTATATTCGAAAAAAAAAAATGTTGAACCTTGAACTAAAATTTATTAAGCAAACATATAGTACAGCACCATACTGTCATTTTCCTACATTGTTATACTAAACTCCATTCTCAAATTGATAACGCCGCGCGGCCATAACCATGACCCCCAGTCTCCCACGCCCACATACCCCTATCAAATCATTCCACCTCCTTCCACACCTCGCATGACCATCAAAGCTATATCCACGCGCGGCCGTAAACCCCGGGCGCGTAAAATCTCCGCTCCGTCGTGTCGTATAACCAGCAGAAGCGGCGGCACCTCCCCGACACAACAACAACAGCAGCAGCAGCGGCAACTACTCGGCAAAGTCCGAAATTTCGCCCTAAATTATTTACGCGGCCTAACGAAGGCCCATTGTTCCCACCCTCCCCCCTCTTTATTGCTCGCCTCGACGTCATAATCCAGAAACGAATGAGCGGAACTCGCGCTCGAAATTATTCCGGAGTTGATAAACAAGGCCGCCGCCGCCGGCGGGCCATTCATTTCGGGGGACGACGCACAATGGGGCCGCGGGGGTATATAAGTGAGCGCCGAAGATCGCGGAGGTGGATGGTATAGGAGGGGGTCGAGGTATCGGAGAGTCGCCAAACAATGCGGGGGGGAGGAGGATCAGCTGCGGGGGGACGAAGAGGCGAGAGGTGTTCATCGTGGATGAGGCGATGCGCTTTTAGTGGAATTGTTGGTTCTATGCCCGAGTGATTGGTTGGGGGCGACAATTTCATACTACGACTAAACTATACTTTCTATAAATATTTTCTCAATCCGGCACTTTTATCCACTCTAACCACCGCTGATCAACACCGGCAGCAGCGTCTCAAAAACCGACACACACGTGTCATCCGGAACAGCAACAGTAGCTGCGACGGGGAGGAAGAAAAAAAATCCTACTGAACTAGATTCGTCCCCCGTCCGCTTAGGAACAATGGCGCGCGAGCGCATCCACAAAAGGGCTAAGTGATTCCTCGGGGGACACGGAAGCCGGTGCAGTGAGGGAGAGAAGCCGGTGCTGCGGATCGCAGTAGTGGGTGCTGCAGTAGGGGAGTAAGAGCCGGCTGAAGGGTTTTTACGTTAATTTTGGCAAATTTTTGGGGTGTAGATTTTGCGGTTGACGAACGGTGTTTTGTGGTTAACAGGGCATAAAACTGTTTTGGATGTAGATATACAGTGACTTCATTTGTTAACAGAAGGATAAAGATATAAACGAGGAAATACTGTGTTGATTATACTATTATTTAAAATTCAGAAGAAAAAATTTTTGTAGAGATACCTACAACGTTTTTTGGAAAAGAATAAAAATCTGCGACGCATATCATTCGTTTTAATTACAATTCTAACCCCTTCAACGCCGTCACACCTCATTCTCAATCCTCCTCTGCTGTCGAAACCCTCTCTCGTCCACTCTTCAAGTTCCGGGCGACACCTCAGCTCTCTCCGGCGAAAAATTAACAACAACCTCTCTCTCCCCCTCTTATTGTCTCGAGTAACAGCTCTCTCGTTCCTCCTTTATTTCCTGCTCTCTCTCTCTCCTCTCGCGGCTTTATTTTATTTCCCCCTATTGTTTCAGCGCGGGAAGGAGTAGTCCATATCTCTTTCTCGATTTCTTCGCTGCACGAGCACTGGCCCGTATTATATTACAGGGGGGCCAGGAGCGGCTGGCTTTTGTTTCGCGGGATAGCTTGAGAGCCTTTCTTTCGATACTTTTGCTTTTCTTTTTTGCCTGGAGGAGGAAAAGCGCGTGTACCTGCGGGTAAGTGTTCGATGGGATTTCGTTAATGAAAAATTACTATAGATATATAAATTAATTAATTAAAGTATTTTTTCAGCATTGTTTCGTAATACAATCAAAAGAAAATCTATTTTGATCGTACCATAACATCAGAAAGAATCTGAAAGAATTCCAATCTAAAAAAATCTATGTTCTACGTTTCACTTCGACTTCAGCTCTATACCAACGCCTTCTTTCTACCGAAGTCACAAGTCCTGCCCCCTCAAAAATCCCCCGGCGAATTGTAAAACTTCATTTTTCCCGTCCAGACTGCCGCGAACACCTAATTTCCCCCTCTCCGCGGCCTTGGCAATCGCCTTGGCGAGCGCCAATAAACAATTTCCTCCCTTTTCTCTCCCCCTTTCCTCCTACTAGTCTACCCGTACACACATACACACTAGCCGACCGGCACATCGTCTCCTAAGTCACGATTCCGCCTCCATTCACTCCTCTTTTCTCGGGCTGCATTGTCCAGCGCGCTCATCTGCCGCCGATCACGTCGCCGGATTTCATTTGCTCCCGTCCGCGTCGCGCGCTTCCGGCTTTTAAGGTCTTAAGTTTCCCCCTTTTTCTCCCTCTCTCTTGCTCGGTTCTTTTCTTCACGTGGCGAAAGAGGAGGAGAAGGAGGAGGTCTTTCAGAGAGGGTGAGATGTAGGTTCGCTGGGAGGTTATTGAGTTAGCATGATTCGGGATTATTCCGTTAGGGATGCTGTATAGTGCTATCTGCGAATAAAGTGTGTACCGGGAGAGCTTGCGGTAGTGAAATTACTATTTTTTCCTATTTTTTGAGGAATATTTTCTTTTCGGGAAGCAATACAATGTATTATAATAAAATATTAATAGATGAAAAGTGTCTATTAAGATATATATTTAACGTATGCAAAATTCCATTGAACACGAGTATTCTGAATAAATCTGTTGTTTGAAAACTTTACCAATAATTAATAATATTCATAATAATTATCGTGCAAATTAAATGTATATTCCTAATAAATTATTAATTATTCAACAAGCCGGTACAACGTTTGCATAATATATACACGTACATAATAAGGATTTTTTTTTCAATTATTACCAATAACGCTATACAATAATATCATAAAAATAATCCTACATAATTAAAATTCGTTAACGTCATTATACCCACACATTGATTTAATATTTCCTTTAAAAGCATACACATCAATGACAACGTTCCTTCTTTTTACGTAGAGTTTAGTGACCGTTCAAGCTCACGGCTGCCAAATCTTTTATTCACCGCTGCGGTTCGAAAAACCTGATTGACCGGCCGGACTGTATCAGATTCCAATTAACCGCGAGGACAGCGGACGGCTGCACCGCGAGACTAAAAATACGAGCATGTCACAGGGAGAGTGGGAAAGGTAGCCAAACTTTTTCCTATCTGCGGTTATTTGCGCGCCTCGGATGAAGTATTCAGAAATTTCGAGCCAAAAGCTTCTAGTAGGAGGCTAATACGTTAACAATAGACAGTGAGCACACGCATACATGCAGTGGTAATAATCAGCGCTAGTCAGACGCGCCGGCGCTGACCGAGCTGCTCTCTCGCCATTTCTCGCGCGCAACTTTTCCGCGCGCGGCAGATAACGCGAGAGAGAGAGAGAGCCAAGTTCCCCGTTAATTAGAATATTCCGCGCTTTTAGTTCCGCGCGCGAGCTCGCGAGGAAAGTTTCGCGAACTGCGATAACTACGTACAAATTATTTTTCTGGATTAGCGGGAGTGCGGAAATTTTGTGCGCCCCCGTGGTGTAAACATCTCATCGCTGCATGCGAAAACGAAACAAACGAAAGTTCCAGGGAGGAGCGAAAGTTTTAGGCTATATATATACAGGTAAAAATTCCGGGCGGAGTTTGGGCGCAAAAATTTTGGCGAAAATTGTTAGTTTTATGATGTACTTTGTTGTTTTATTGGTTGTAGAAACGTATACACCGAGAATCGAGTGCACGAGAGAGAAATAAAGTAAATATAGAGCGAGAAGGAGCGTGTATATACACCGTAGACAGAGATACCGCGATAAGCGCTCGCTCGCGCGCTAATGCGGCTAATTAATATACCCCGGCTGCGCGCGAGCTCGGTTTTATTCGATTATTGGATTATTGCAGCAGTCGCGCGTTTCTTCGATTCTGCGAGAATATACACACCGTATATGAGTTTTTCGGGACACGGTGTATTTAATAACGAGGGAATCCATTTCGCGAGAAAAAGAGGTAGAGAGAGCGAGGTGCATAATCGACGTATCTTTTTTTTGTTCAGGATAATTTAACTTTTTAATTGTCACGATCGCGAAGCGGGAACGTGAATTTCAGGGTACCATATTACGCATGCGGCTTTTAATTAAAATAAGGTATATTCCGGGACTGCGTATAAAACAAGTATCGCGGCGCGTATACCCGCGGCTTATAATTTAAATATTGCACTCGCACAGTGCGTTGTTTAAACGCGCTATATATCTCTATACACACTGCGATATTTATACACACCGAGCTAACGTTACCCGATACACTTTCAGAAGCTCAGTTTTTAACATACCATAAAAACACAGCTGATGTATACAAAAAACCTTTCGTGTTCTCATTGTATGAACGGTTATCATTTATCCCACGAAACTCTTCCCCCAGTTCGAAATAAAGAAGAATCCTGCACGGCGACACTCGCGCGGACTTTGGCAGCGGCCTCGGGGCCTATATTCAAAGGCACCCGTAAAGAGCCGGCGCTCCGACCCTTGGCGAAAGAAGAGCGAGCCAGCGCGGGGCTTCTAATACCTCGCCCGAGGCGACGTTAAATTTCGCGCCCGGCGATATTTTCCAGAGGGTGCGGCGTTTGTTTTGTCGTTAAGGTTGGCGCGGAGTGATTAAGCCGTGAATCGTAGTATTTTGATTATACTGGCGAATGTTCTACGTTTTAGATACGCGAGAAGTGTTTTTGTTGTTAAAATGAAGAAAATCGATGCATGGTCTGAAATCCAGTTATGTTGCAAGTTGATAACAAGATACCTCAAATTAAAGTAACCGTATTACACTTATCCGTAACATATCCAACTTTCTAAACCTACGTGTAAAATACTTCTTCAAAAGAGTACATCGTATTTAATTCAAATATTAATTACCTATATATAAACACATCTGCACTCATTGCAAGCAACCTATCCACATAGCACGCGAATCAATGACCATCAGTGTAGCCTCGCGCGAGTACAAACAGTTTTTCATTAACCTCGACCGCGTGCGCTGCACAGTAAATACGCCGCGCGGCAACGAAACCCCGCCGCTAGCGCTGCAGATTAACTCCGACCTGAGCCGAGAGAGAGAGAGAGAGAGTCAATAGAAAAAGTCGCTACTCGCGCGTCTTCTTTGAGCGCGTCAAAGGCGGTAATCAAATAGGAATGCGGCGGCGTGTCGCAGCGCGGAAAATTTCTGGGCCGAGAGGGAAGATGCCGCGGGTGTAACGAGTGTGCATAAACGGATCGCGGTGAGGGTTTTCCTCGTTTTTCGCTCGCGGCTGTATATATATATTGCGTGGAGGGATGTTTTGATTCGCGATAGTGTATATCGTCACAGTATAATAAAGACTGTTAATTTTGGGTGCAAAAAAAAAAATTATATAACAAAAATAATAACACTGTGGTTTCATGATACGAAACTCACACTCACTCACTCTCTCTTTCTTGCAGTGCGCGACAAAAACATTTGCCTTCCGTTACGCTCTCTTGAGAGGATCATCGTGCACACACACCCGCGGGGCGGACCCTGATGCACGCTGAAAGAGCTGCTTTTTTACGCGCGTCTCCCTGCTGTGTACCGTGATGCCAATGCGCACACAGTGCATTCAGATTTTACTACATCTTATATTCCTTAATTCTTAATTGTTCAGGAGTACATTGCAGCAGTAGCAGAACGAAAAGTCGCTGTGACAGAAGCGACAATGTTTTAATTCGCGCTGGGAGTCTGTGGCATGTATATAGGAGCGAAAGTCAGCGAAACAGGGAACGGAAGAGAGAAGTTTTCGATTACCGTTTAATTGGGGCAGGGAGACGGGGAAACCGGAGGCTGAATTATTTTCGTCTTGGGTTTATTAGTTGGCGCGGGGTGCGGGAGGTGGTAGATGGAACACGAGGCGGATGATGTGTAAGAGTGTATAGTACAGGGGGAGGAAAAGTTTCGAGATGCTTATAGCTGTGGGATTTGTGGGAGTAGTCTGATAGGATGTGAATATTTTGTGGTTTGGCGAGGCTGCACAGGTGGCGTAATTAATTAAAGTCGTATAATGCCGCGTAATTTTAATAATGCTGTTTATGCATATATGTTAAGGAAACAGTTCGTTATGTAATATTTAGTGGAAAGATAGGTTTAACACAAAAGTTATACGAATTAGTGCGCGTAAAATTATAGGCCTTCAAATTGGCTCGCTACTACTTAAATTCAGTGATCGTTAAATCGATACCCTTATTTCCAAATTTCCCTACCTGGCTATATATACACACAGTCCACAAATACAAAGAAAATTAAGACAATCCCCGCAGTCAGCAAAGAATCTAAAAAAAAGTCATCTGACTTCTCCGATTCTTCGCAATCCTCGATCCATCATTCACTCCCATCACCCATTTCCCGATTCTTCGTCCACTTCTCGCTAATGCTCTCGTCAAGCCACGATCCACAAGGGCATTCTCCCCTCACCTCTCTCTTCCTCCCTCTTATAACCATCAGCCAGTATAGCCGTAAATGCAAAGAGCGAGAGCCGCGCGAAAGTGTGCTACCTCGCGCTCGGCAGTATAGGATAGAAGAAAAAGAGACTGGTATATACGCGTCGGTTGGACGGTCCCTCGGGGGAGTGGAGGAAGCGGCTGGACCGCAGTCCTAAATCAGGTTTCGGGGTCCCCGGGCGACTTGTCTCTCTCTCTCCCTTCTCCGGCCGCGCGACGAGGACTTTCGAATTTTTCACGCGGAATGGATTTCCCGGGTCGGACTCTCCGCTCGAGACTGTTTGTTTCGAGTGGGCTCTCTTCCCGCGGAGCGGGGGAATCGAGAAAGCTTTTCGGAAGGATGTATATATGTGAGGAAGTTTTATTTTTAAACCGGTTTTTAGGTTTTTAATCGTAACGGTCACTCCGAGTATACTTATATTAAACATCCGAGTGTTCCGAAAGATTGTGTCAAATAGAAATTTATAGAAATGTAATAAGGTCTCTAAAAGGCCAGCTAAAAAATACGAGTCCACCTCTGGTGCTTACTCAGCCCTTCCCCACACTAGCAACAAAGTTACAATCAACAATCATCACAAAGCCATTCACCTCTCACGGCAAACAAAACACACATACAGGCGGCTTTAATCAACTCGCGTCCACGCCTCGAAAAACTCGCCCGCCCGCGAAAAACGAGGAAAAAAACGAGGGAGAGGGAGAGAGAGAAGGTCCTTTCTCCGATTATTCAGCGAAAGGATCGGACGGCGGAACAATGCGCGCGCGGCCCGGCACTTGGCCATCGCGAAACAATGAGGATTGTTTTCGCGAACGCGCGGAGAGAGGCCGGAGAGAGGAAAAAAAATCGAGTTGGGGTTGCGCGGCGCGAAAGTGGAGGGAAAGAGAGAGAGAAAGAGAAGGGAAAGGCGATGGAGATGTTGGTGGGTATATTGATGGGAGGTTTCCGTTTCTTTCCAAGATTTATAGTTTTTATGTATATTTTTGTTTTTGTCATTTATTAAAACTGAAAAATCTACATACATATAGTATGCATATAACAAAAATAACACACATTAAATTAATAAACTTTGCCGGATTAACCCTTCTATTTATACACACGTTTTTCGCGCAACTCCGTTACGTAAGTTCGAAACCTATCACCGACAGATAATCCAATCTCTCGCCTCGCGCGAAGAAATCACATCGAGCCTCGATACATCCGCCCCCCTCCTCGCACCGTCAATTAAGAGCCTCTCTTCGCTTGGCTCGCAAACGAAATCGCATTACGGCCGTATGAATTTACTTAATAAAGGGTCGAGCCGCCCGGCGGTATCCTTCGTGTACGTGTCTTGCCTGAAGATTCGGCTTGGGCTTTCAGGAAGTAGAGAGGGAGTCGCAATGCTTATTTATATTTGGAGAAGAGAAGTAGGGACAGAAAACATTTTGATAAGTGACCGTTGTGATTTTTATTTTTAGTTACATTTCTGCATCAGAAGATATGTATATAATGTATATATCTTATGCACACATGACAGTACAACATTTACCTACTTCCGATCCTCAGTCTCGACGATTGAAGAACAAAAATTACAAATTCCTGCTACGAAATTACACTTATTCTCCAATATCACGTAACGCATTACTTCCGCCATCAACGCTAACTTACCAGGACTTATTAACGAGCCCATATCCAAAATTACCCGTATAAAAATCCCCAGCTGGGGCATCTGCGCAATGTCGTCGTCGCCCCGCAGCCGCGGGAACCGAAAAAAGAAAACGCTACGGCCGTGTCTCTCTCTCTCTGTCTCCTCTTTTCCCATCATCCCACCCTCGAGCCACCGGGAGTCGCGAACAATTAAGGTAAGAGTGCGCAGGCGCGACAGAGGAGCGATACACGAGATGGCACGGCTCCAAAAAGTCCGGGAGATTAATCAACGCTTAAGGAAGTTCGCGCGAGCGAGCGAACGAACGAACGAACGCGCGAGCGTTGATTCATCAGCGGCGCGAAATTCAAAGGGACAGAGAGAGATAAGTTTTTCGGGTGGCTGCGGAGGCTTGTTATTTGCTTAAAGCAACGATGAGGAATATATATTGTTATTCTTGTATGTTAGTTAATGACTATAGTTTTAAGTGGTTGATATAATAGAGAATAGTATACGTTCTTCAACATTATCTAACTGCAAACGCTATATCCAGTTTTCCTACAATCCTTCTCTCTCTCTCTAACTAAACTTTCACCCCCCTCCCCTATCAATCGAAACCTTCTCGAACCTCATCAAGCCCTCATACTTCCACTTCCTCTATACACGTGTGCGTACGGTTAAGTCACTCTCTCTCGCGCGCGAGCAATTTGCCGTCGCGCACGTCTCTCGGCGGGAAAATAGCCCGACGCCGCCGCTCTTTCGTATTCATGGACTTTCCGCGCGACGAGGCCGTAAAATTTCAGAGGAGAGAGAGAGAGAGTGCCCCGATCCGTCTCTCTCGCTCGCCCGTGATTTTCGCGTGTGCACGCGACGCTCAATACATATGAGATAACGCGCGCTGAGATTATGGGAAGGGAGGAGAGAGTGAGACTTGAATTATGGGGGGTGGAGGAGAAAGTGGGTTTGTTTGGGTGACGAGTGCATCATTTTTTGTGGGATGTCCGAAGAGAATTTTGATGGCTCTTGAGTTATCGAGTATAATTGAAACACTTACGTTAATTTTAGTGTAAGTTCGTTGATAATATTTTACAGTAGGCGAATAAAGTTTTAAAATTTAGTCGTGGACGAGCTTTCGGCTGTGAATCCGAATACACGAGGTATAAAATTAATTATTTTTCAAAATTTTGCCTGTAAAACTTCCACTTCCACTTACAGAATAAACTACGAAGAAAATTAACCATATTTTGCTAAATTTAAAAGTTACAATAACGTCGTGTGTTAGCGTAGAGACATAATTATAATCGTTTTACTAACTTTCACACTGAAAATTAGTACACTGGCCATAATAATTCCCGTTCTCAATTTTCTCAGTTTTTATGCTTTTAATTAAAAAAAGCGGCCGATCATACTGATTAAAACACATCCGCTCTATTTTTACAAGCCACTGCCAACATCCACCCACGACTTCCCCAAAAAAAGACATCACCATCGCTGCACTCAATCCGCCTACTCTATACCTCCCACCCCCGGCCGCGCGTCGATTTTATGCAAAATCCGCGTTTGGATTAGGATAACCAATTTGCCGGCAAACACACGCTCGGCTGTTTGCCCTGGACGTCCCGGCGAGATATCGCCCGCTCGCTCGCGCCTTTGCGATATTAACGCGATAGAAGGCAAACACGACGGCGCGGTAGAATCCTACGCAAATATTTTATTGTAAACGTGCGCGCTGGTGCCGGCGGCGGCCGATCGGTCGCATGTAGGTGGAGGGTCTAATGCTAGGTCGACGGCTATATGTTTAATAGGTGGGGAGGCGTTTAGAGAGCGAGGGGGAGGGACGTACTTAAAAGAGCTCCTCTTTGTGAATATGTTAGAGATGTTGTAAAATCACGATGTTTTTAATACTTTGCAAAGACGATTAGCATCGCGCATGATTGGTTCGAAAATAGAGGGTGATGTAAATATCGTGTAGTCGATTATTGCACATGATTGCATGAACGTTTCTGCGAAGCAAGTCAATAGCGATATCATACGTTGTAGATTATACGTATATATAAAATGAAATATCAAGAATCTAAGAGATATTTGTTGATCTAATAAATATGTTAATAGAATCGAACAGTTACGAACGAACTTTAGAGTTGATATTTAGTGAGAATATCATAAACTGTATGAAGAAATATGATGAAATTTGTTAACGTTCGTGTATAACGTATGTTGCAATATTCAAAGTGTTTGGAAATCGTTTCTTCTAATACTTTCTTTCAATATGCAACTTGTAAATAAAATCTGTTCTTAGAAAACAAACTTACTACATCACTAAAAGTATTAAAAACAATCATGATTTAAAAAAAAATAAAATAAAATAAAACTAGATTACTAAATAGCAAAGTTATAAAAAGGCGAATAGTAATCAACGTATACGTAAAAACTTACTACTTCCATATATTTTGTACAAGGATAAGTAATAATTCATTTTACTAATTTTCCTCTTGCGAAACTGACAAATTGCTTGTCTCTAAATTTCATATAATTATACTTTAAATAACTCCTAACATATGTTTTGTAATTTTCTCACCCCCCTGTTCACTCAAACAAAACAGAACAATATATAAATTACGAGAAAGCATCTTACATAACAGTAACATCGTTTCCAAAAATTTCAACAATAAAAAACAAAAAAAAATAATATCCTCAACAAAAAATACCTCACCGATAAACAATTCAAATCACGCCCAATCCCCCAATACACACAACCTTCCAACTCCCAACCACCTTTAAAAAAAAAAAAAAAACCACCCCCATCCCTCGAATCATCAATCGATCGAAGCTCCCCCGGTTAAAAATAAAACTAACGATGTCCATTGACGTGTCGGGGCGATTTGGCTTTCGGCTCACTCGCAGCCGGAAAAATGCTAATGGAACTTACGTGTACAACGCGGCCGTCCGTATACGCCGGCGATTAGCGCGTGCGCGCGCTTTTGAAGTTGTCGCGTTGTTACCGTCCCCGGCGTGCGCTTGTCAATGGGCAAACAGTTGCTGGATTTAACGGGGTCCTCACTGGTTACACCAACTTCTTTACTAATACACATTCGCCACGTGCCACTTGTAATACATCAGTCACCGGTGTTTTATAGAACCATAAAAGAAAAAAAGCCTGCCACGTGCTTACCTGTCTGATAATCGTAGAGATCCGCGGCACGCGGCCACAGGATCGCCGCGGCGGCCGTGCTGCGATCCACGCTGTCGGCGTAGCTGCTGCTTGCAGCCCTTCGCTCGCTCTCTGAAGGGGGAGAAGAACCACGTTGGCGGCACCAGCACCACCGCACCACCACCACCACCACCACCACCGCCGCCGCCGCTGCCCTCGCACTTTTTTCTCCCCTCGGCAGTTGTAGCAGTAGTCAGCCTCGGTTCACTGCGACTCGCCGATTGAATATATTGAGCACTGAACCTCGCCGCGTCAATTCGCGTCTAACAACAGGAGCACACACACGTGCACAGGGTATTACCGACGCGTATAATATACCGGACAAACAAAAGGCGACGACGACGACGACGGGAGTCAGCAGCAGCAGCAGTAGTAGTAGCAGCGGCGGCGGCAGCAGCAGTTGAGGCGAGCCGGCGTCAATGTAGCCTCCGCCAGCGCGAGCTCAGCGGCGTAACGACGACAACAAGACACTGTCATCGGCGCATCGAGGACCTGCGAGCGGGGGCGGCTCCTCCTGGCACACACGTGCTATGCGCGCCTCTCTCACGCCGGCAGTAGTAGCGGCAGCAGCAGCAGAGGCAGCATCACGCCCAAGGTCAATACTCCAACGCTGCTGCTGTTCCAGCGCTTTCTCTTCCCTTTCTATAGCTCTCCCTCCTTTGTCAATCTCTCTCTCTCTCCTCTCTATCCTATATATTCCACGCGACGACGACGGCACTGTACAATGCGCGTGTACACGCGTATATGTCAACGCACTATCTATCTAGCTGTCTCGCGAGCTCGCGCGCGCGAGTCGAACTGTAATAATATCACGGCGCAGCAGCACACACAGAGCAGCACCACCAGCTTACTCGCTCGCTCTCCGCACACTGAACCAGCGCCGCCACCGATCGCGCGCACTGACGTCACGCCACGCGGAGAGGAGGTCCGACGCTGAGTGCGCCGGCGCCGAGGGTGGCTGGCAGAGAGGGAGAGAGAGAGGTATCGCTTTCGATGTGAGGGTGTATAACGGGGTGTGTATGTGTGTGTGTGGCTCTGAGGCTGCGAGAGCGACGAAGGTTAATCCGAGAGAGGATGGTTCTTTCGCGACAAGCGAGTATAGGCCTTTACGTGTATGCGAGGATGCGTTGATAAAGTAGAAGAATGTGATAGATGTAGGGGAGATGGTTCGTTACGTAAGTGGTTAAATTGAACGGAGGTGGTGTAGCTAAATATCAATACGAATTTACCTGTGTATCTATGTGTGCATATTTTTTTACAAATTTTTACTACTGAATGTCGCATGAAACCTCGATTTTTCTACTTATTTTTAGCAACCCTTCGTCCTTATTTATTTTAATTTTCCATTCGTTTCTCCAGACTACCTAATTTTTTTGTAATTTCATGTTTTGACTATAGCTCTATATTCAATAGGATTTTTTTGGTACGATCGTCTGCCATTTTCTACTGATTGTGCATAGCTGTTGGCATTCTCCTTTCGTTTGGAGAAAAAACATCTTTTTTTAACGCTATTCTAATCCTAGATATACCCGCATCGCTTTTACCCATATAGATTGTAATCGAGAAAAAAGAACGATCGACAGATATTTTTCCAGTACTTTAAAAATACTCTCAGCCAGTCTACACTCTCCCGAAATAACACACACCTCACAAGATTGAAATTAAATAACGCAGATATATTCGAATGAACAGAACACCTACGTGGCATTATTATTCACGTAACATTCGCGTATCGCGCAGATTCATCAATTCGATTAGTTATATGAATTCTTCATTAGCCGGTGCAGTAGCTTTAATTACATTAAATCAACTAAAATAACTCGACGAACCACATATCCACGCTTAAAGATGAATGACACGTATCCGGAATAACCTTATAAGCGTGAGAATCAAGATTGATCTCTCTCCGCGACGAAAGTTGAGCGACTCAAATCCCCGAACGTCATCCTCTCTCTCCTATACTTAATCGAATTTAAAAATCTTCATCTCGCACCGATCGATCACCGAATTCCGAGCAACGGCCGAAAATACCCGACAATTATGAAATTCGGGCATCTCGCACGGGAAAAAGTTCGCTCTCGACGCGAATAACTTTCCTGCCGAATCGGCGATAAGACGCGCGCGGGGGGCGAGCCACCTTTGTCCGAGAGGGGGAAAAGTTGCGCCGGGCGAAAATACGGGTCGTCTTTCAATTACCCGCTGCCGGCTTCTAATAAAGCCAGCCGGAAAAGAGGCCCCCGCGCTGCTGCAGACTTTTTGCGATCGAGTTTTCGTCGATGGAATGGGATAAGATACCTTTTTTTTGTCTCATTTCAACGGGATACTTAGTTTTTTAATGTGTTTCTTCAAAAAAATGCCTGTTATGTCTCAGCGGTATATATAGATGTTTCGAATGTGAAAGGCACTAAAACTCTCGAGCAGTGCGAGCCGTCCTGTAGGATATATCCCTATAGAAGTCGGGAAGGGCCCCTGTTGCCTCGGGGTTCATTATTCAGGGCTATTGATTTCCATCCGCGCGCCGGTGAGAGCAGTGCGATTGACGGGCGTTCTTTCTCCCTCCCGCCCTCTTCGCTACGGCAGTACTAGTGGGCATCAACCTACATTCCTCTCTCGCGGAGGTGGGCACTTTGTGCTATACGGGGGGAGAAGGGATGCTGCGACTCTTTGATCGGGGGTGGGAGTGTTACATGGACGCTCGATGACTCGGGCTTTCGTAAACTTTGAATATCATGTACATTACATCTATATATTTGAATGAAAATGTTGAACGAAATACACAGTCTGAAAGAGCTGCTCTCTCACGTGGCAACCGCGTCGGACGGTTTTCAATTTGCATTAAAAATAACCGACGACGACTCGCGGCGATTAACATAACTGCCCGCGGCGGCGGCGGCTCGCCCTTCCAAATTGGCACTTCCTGACGTCTTCATCCCTCGCTATACTCGCGCAGCGCGACAACTCGCGCGCGGCTCGATACGCCGAATAAATAGACCCGTCAATTTACATAGTCGTTAGCGCGCGCTGGCAAGCTCTTATCGGACTTTCTCTCTCTCTCGACCTCTCCGTGGTTTTGGGTTACCCCTGTGTATGTAGGATATACGTGCGCGTGTCTATGTGTGCGGATCCGTGGATGAGGAATTATCTCGTCCCGAGGCAGCGATGAGTCGGCGGCCTTTGTCTTGTCGGTGGTAGGAACAGAGAGGGAGAGATAGTTCCGGGGGAAGTGATTAGGTTGATAGGGTTGGATTATGAGTGATGTTTACATCGCGGTTCGCGCAGGATATAGAAATAATTTTCGAAGAGACAGAACAAGAACGTCGGCTTTTTATTTTTTGTCACGGGGGCGCAGGAAAGAAACGTATACGCGTGTGTGCAAGCGGACGCGTTGTTCTGTGCACGAGTGGCGCCATCTAACGAAGGGTAGCAGACACCGCGACGCGGAGTTATACTCACTTTCGCGCTACATTGGCACTCGATAACCGAGAAAACGCGGCTCGCCGAGTTTCTCGCTGTAAAGTATGTATATGTATACATTCCTACTCAGTCTACCAAGCACTTGATAAACCTTATACTCTTGAACATCCGGCCGAAATCCCATAAACCTCGCGGCCGCCTGCGACAAAATCCATCCTCTCAACCCTCGCCCGATACACCGGCAATCGTCGACTCTCTGGCACTGCTCCCATTGTATATAGACAAGCGCGTGCAAACAAAGCCCTGGGCAAATCGAGTGTCTTCTTGGCTCGTGGCGGAAGAATAATGCAAATCGCCATCAGGATACTGCCAAGTGGTGTGATGTGCTCCACAGCTCGAGGACTTTTCGCGGCTCCTTCGTCTTTTAACCTCTGATGTGCCGGAGTGCGAAGGATGGGTTTTATTTATTTCTTTTCTTTTTCTTTTTTTCTTTTGAATGATGTAACATCTGGATTTAAATGCACAAGAGGACTTCTACGGGTGTAGGGAATTAATGTCTCGTAAAAAAGTGACTTGTACTACTAGAAAGTACTCGAAAGAACCTAAATTAAAAAACAAATCAACCTCTTAAAAATCGCGGTAACGTGTACGAATGAAGTTATGATATTTTACCCCTTATATCCTCAATTTTTTTAAAACAAATCGTGGAAAAGTCCTGTATAGAATAACAGAGAATGTATCATGATTTTTCCGCTAATTTGTATATTGATAGGATGACTTTGGGCTTCAATACGTAAATGAAACTGAATGAAAATCAGCTATATCTTTTTTTTCATTGAGTAATACATCTAATTGTGCTAAAATAAATAAAATTTTTTTTTCTATTTTTATAAGATTGTTTTTTTTTACTTTAACAAGTGAAAACTTCATGCCTTCATTTTTACACGTTCCCAAAATTATAACTGGTAAAATTTTTGTTTTTAATTTATTGTATTTCGAGTACACTTCCTATCGATATATATAGGTTTTTTTACGGGACATTTTTGTTCCTATCTTCTATATGGCGCAAGCCTCCTTTTCAATATTTCACGAGCCCTCGCCTCTCTCGCAATAACAAACAACTGTCTCGCTCGCAGGGATTTATCGTCGAGGACGGCCTTACCTCTTCGCTCGCGGAGACAAAGGAATAAATCCCGATTAATCTTTCGAATTTTCGCCGAGCGCGCATCGCCCGCGTGTGCGAATGAGAGATAGTTGAATCGAATTGTTCTCGCGCGGCCCGGCGCTCGTGTCTTTTTGCGATCGTCCGTCGCTGCATCCGCGCGCGCGTCTGGTTCGTGGGGATTAGAGGAGTGGGATTTATTGGTCAGTTGACAATGGTAGAGGGAAGAGACGGGGAAAGGCATAGGCGCGATTGAGGTTTGAATTTTTCTTTGTTTTTAGTATTATGTATAATTAATATTGTAGACACGTAAACACCATTTCCTTTTTTTGCTATAATATTATCATTAATGAAGCGTGCGACTAGTTGCTTATTGCTTGATATAATGAGTATACGAATTACAAAAGATAAAAGCTACAGCAGTCCATCCTATTTAATACACAGGCATGTCAAAGCACCAAGAAACCAACCCAACAACCACATTTATCCACATGACTAGCCGATTCCCAGACCCGAGCAATCCCAACTCTCCACTCGCGACTCCCCGTGTAACCCCCATCGTACCGCCATCACCTCATCCGCAGCAAACGCACGCGAACCGAGACAAACCTCGCAATTGCTAATGCGTCTCTCTCTCTCTCTCCCTGTACGAGGTGCGCTCGATAAACGAGTACGACGACGTATATACGTACGCTCGCACTCCCTTTCTCTCTCTTTCTCTCTCCGGCGGCGGGCCATTGTGCAGCTCACGCACGACGACGCGCTGTGTACACCCCCCTCGCGAGATTCTGCGAGCTGTATGTATGTATGTATGTAAAAAGAGCAGTTGAACGGAGCTAGCGTACGAGCGGGGCGAGCATTTTTCGCGACGGCGAGATGCGAATTGTGCATAGGGCGCAGGAGATGCCGGGGATACTGTGTGTGTGGTATATAAGGTATATAGGCGCTGTGCGAGGGCGGAAAATGAAAGTGATGGAAGTCGAGGTGGGGATTATTCGTCTTGCCGATGGGTTACGTTGTAGGTTCTTTTTTTTTGTGAATGATTTGAGTTTGGTTGAGTTTTCGACCCCGCGGTGAGAGAAATCGATGACTGAGATCTTCTGAAAACTTATATTATTTGATAATATCCATAAGTACTAACCATAAGTACTAGAAAGTTTTACACTAAAGGAAAAAAAAATCAGAATAGCTCAAAAAATCTCCGGTCAAAGTAGCCGGTTGTTGGGTAGGACAGTAAATGTTACAATTGCCCGCAAGCGCGCCGGTAAAAACAACCTGACCGACAAGAATTTGCTAAGACAAAGCTACTCTAGCTTGTTTTTTTCATAGTGTGTAGAGAATATTATTGTGTAAACATTAAAAACAAAGCAGTTTCGAAAAATTAATATATATCGAACCTTTGTGCACTCCGGTGTACTTGTCCTTGAGGACGGTGAACTCGCAGATCTTGCCGAACTCCTCGAACACTGGCCTCAGCTCGTCTTCACCCATGTGCCTCGGTATCTGGCCGACAAAGAGCTTGACTTCGCTGTCGCTATTGCTACTCTTCGTCGAGGTAGTCGGCGACTGCGGCACCGGGATCAGCATAACTCACACACACACACCCACACTTCTCACCGCACTTATTGTTTTCCCACCCGCAGCTGTTATTATACACATAAAGATACGCGAAACCTAGATGCACATTATTCGCTATAGGGCAGGTACGATAAGGATACAGCGCGTGGAGATATATAGACACCAGTTGCACACGCGCGCGCAGCCAAGTTCGTTCTTATCTCGCGAAGACGCGCGCGAAGTGTGCCAGTCGAGGGAGTTGACAGACAGGTGAATGAGACTGATGACACGCAGACTTCGGCCGAAGGTGAGAGGGAGAATCGAGGTTATGGGCCTGATTAATGATCGCCTTTTGTTGGCTATGTAGCTGTCAATGATGATTCTAGCTGAATGCCGCGAGATATATTGAAGTTGAGTCGCGTGGAAATTGATTGCTGGAGAATAACAATATCCAAGAAAGTTATTCTTCAACGTGTATTTATCTAATTTGTCCTTTAATGCATACTATAGTTACACAATCACAACGACTAATTCCAAGTCTAAACAGAGTAAAAATCAATGGTAAATCTACACTCTACTACACCGAAAGCACAGGACGACGATGACGAAGCTACACTACAAGACAGCCGACTGCACAAGACACGCGGGACGACGACACTGCCGCGCTGCTATAACACTACGACCCTTCGGCCGGATCACCCCTTCTCGCACGCACGCAGGCAGACTGGCAGGCACCCCCGTCGTATATCGTATATAGTAGTATACGCGCGCGCGGCGGGTGATGCCGCGTCATTAAAGCGAGGGCGGCCTTTAGAAATTAGTCCCGACGGGAGCGAAGAGAGGGACACGATGATTAAAAAAAACGAAACAACCCGCGTTCGCGATTGGATGATGATTGTGCAATTTCGATGCGGCTGTTTTCGGAGCGACGAAATTATAATAATAATGTAACAAATATTTTCTCCGGTATTAGAATATATCTCGAGGGGGCGAGGTTTTATTAGGCTCGGATCAGCTGGGGATCGCCTACATCCCCGAAAGATGTACTCCCCCGTGCCGACGGGTAAATTAAACGGCGACCTTGAAACTGCGCGCCTTTGTTGCGCCCGCCAGCGACTCGATCGATCGGCGATTATGTCGAGAAGTATAAGAGGGAAAGGATATGTGTGGATATATAGAAAGTATTGTCCAGTTTTGCACTGATTTCGATTTATTAAGAGTGTCAGCGCATGGAATGAAGTTATATACTTGAGATAAATATAGGTATAGGTATTGGTTTTTTACGAAGCAGTGAAATTCAGTAGAAAACTTCAGAAGAGGACAGTTTATTTAATTTTCGTTATTTGGGTGACCACAATTAATTACACCCTAAACAATTATTTTAAATACACCACGAGAAAGCAAATACACAAGACTTCATTTCCATACCTAATACCATATCATTTAATTTAATAAGTAAAATAAACTATTACCAGTAATCTTAAACCACTGTATAGTTACTTACGCCAACCAACCCTTAAAAACAAAAACAAAATTTCCCAGTTTAAATTCCAAGTCGAGAGATCCCTCGCGCACTATAATCTAGCACCCTATATTATACAGCGCACCGTACCCCTCGCAAAAAATCTTCCAGCCCCGGCCACGCACAACTCAGCACTCTAAACAATCCTCCCTCTCTCTCTCTCTCTTCCAAACCCACGACGCCATATTCTTTTCCCCTGCATCGCACAACTCAACAAACCCCCTTCCCCAGCTGGTCCCCCGCATTCCGTGCGCGCGGCAACGTTGCTCTCTTTGCGGCGCGTAGGCAATGTAATTAATAG
Organism: Torymus auratus; assembly: GCA_900474315.1. Classification (NCBI taxonomy): domain Eukaryota; kingdom Metazoa; phylum Arthropoda; class Insecta; order Hymenoptera; family Torymidae; genus Torymus; species Torymus auratus. Next base: position 36,238 of record UXGD01000235.1, on the reverse strand, counting down.
GGAGCACAATGGCTGTCTTGGCGCGCGTCTTGACGCGGCCGCGTGCTATCCTATATATATACGTACCTACCGGTCTCACAATGGCCAGCAGCTATTGTATACACGCGAGTCGTGTATAATACGCGTGCGGAACTAGCCGTGAAACACGCGTGAGTGACAAACGATGACACTCAAGCGTATACGCGCCTTCTTTATTGCAGCGGAATGCTACTGTAGTCCGGTCTTTGGAACCAGCCACTCTTGTCCCAGTTTAATTTGATGATCGTATAAGGTTACGTGTTTGCATAGCATGCAAATTGCCAACGGCAACTTTTACCCGTTTTCATCGTCAAAGCACGACCCCTATCCGTTTTTTAATCTCAGCCCCGCCTCTATACATACTCTCAACCCCCAATGAACGACGAAATTGATTTTGCCCCGGCGACTGCCGATACGCAGTCGCCTATATCTTGGAGGGATGAGGGAATTAATTGTCAGAAATATACGATGCGATATCTCGCTCTCCTCCGCAACTACTTTCGCCTCGGGAAACTAGTTTGGCGATGCTCCAGCGCGCGGCACTCGATCAACTAACCCAATAACGTTTCTCCGACGCGCGCGCGCGCAAGCGGTATATAGTCGCGCGCGTGCTGTGTGATGATGCGAAGTTCGCGATGTCGGGAGATTCGCGCGCGACGGCCGATGCATCGACGACCGAACGAGATATAGTGCAGTGGAGGTCGTGTTGTAAGGCGCCGCCGTAGCTGGAAAACGAAGATTTCGCGGGCTTGCATGTTGCATAATTTACAATATACTATGGTGTAATGACGTTCTTATTCTTTTTTTTTAAGATATTATAGGTATGTGCATGATTAAATTATTTATCGTTACTATATACGTACATAAGTGCATATTTTTTTTTTCAGTAATATCACGGGGGTTGAGACACGCGCGGCCGAGAGAGCCGGCGCATTTCTTTTTCATACGTGAATTATGGCCGTACGTATCTCACCTATTTTCGGCTACTGTTTGCGCGCGCGGGAGAACGTGTCAGGTTCGCGTGTAATGCGAACTCGAGAGAGTACGTGCAGGCGCTCGGGAGAGATACAAGCTAAGCGTAAATCACGCAAGACTAGTTTTATTCGGTTCTTTGTCGTGGCGAGATAAAAAATTCAAGAGTTATGGAGAGAGAGAGAAAAGCAGCTTTTTTAGGGACAAAATTTTGACTTGATTATTTGGACATTATTACACAGTCTAATATGTGTTCATGTGATGTAGAGTTTTATAACGTGTTTTATATATAATTTTAGGATATCTTATTCAAAGCTCTCGTATATAAGCGTCCACAAAACTTGTGGATTTCTTTTATTATTCTCTCATAAAATGCAAACAAGATAAAGAGACCGGACGAGATCTTTTCGGATCGTTGCAAACCGAATGAACCATAAAAATCCCCGCATTTCCTTGCCACACTCAGCTGCACGTTTGTCCCAGACGTGTACACGACTCGCAACTTTGCTGACATACCTATATACGCACATATAGTTACGCGTGCGCCACTCCTCAGTGGCAGCTGTGTAATTTCGGTGACAGCGCGGGCGGCGCGGCCGCGTTATATCGGCGCGCCTAATTGATGCGGCATTAGCGTCACGCGCCCCCCGCGCCTACCTATATGTACGTATGTATGTGCGCGACAGCGTGAATGCACGGCCGCGGTGTATATATAGCTGCTGATATCGCGAGCGTGAATTCTGGCCGCGGCGGCGGTGGCGAGTGGCTTTGATGACCGGTTGTCTTTCTTGTAGATCACTTTAACGATGATTATGTTTATCTGGTAATATTATAATAATGCAGGTTTTAATGGGTATATTCGCAGTCATCGAATGTATATTCCTTACGGTAAATTTAGCGTATCGTATTCTTTTGCCTATATGATAGCGTCAGTCGTATAGGAAATTTTGGTAATTACTCGCGCGCAGAGGTACGCAGCTGCCAACGGGATGCTAATGCAGCATATAGAAAGCGACGAAACTCAGTCACAGGTTGGCCTGGAAATTAGGCGCGTCGCGGACACACACACCACATGTGAGAGAGAGTCTCGCGTCGTGAATCGCCTCGAGAGCTAATTGGGACGAATTAAAAGTGGAGTGTACGTATCATGGAAAAATTACGAAGTTAATATGATCGAGTTACAATTATATATTTTATAATAATAATAATACTTTATTTTCGATCATGGCCAAAAAATTTTACTTGGAAAATTATTCAATTTTAAGTTTTTATTTTATATGAGCATATCGCTTAAAATCTTAAAAATGAAAAAAAAAGTAGAATATAATAAAAAACGAGAAATTAATAAAATTTTTATTGATCACAAAACACGAACTTTATTCATACGTTAATGTTTTAGTAATAATTTTTTGAAAACTATAAGTAAACAAAATTGGGTTTCCTTTCAAGTAATGTTAACAATTTTCAATATCCATAGAGGGACACTCGCCCTCGCGAAAAAAAAAGATTTTCCGATGGAATTCCATCCGTTCCAACCAATCCACCGGGGCGTACCAACAGACAAACATCCCCATAGCAGCGCAGCGAATAAATGCGTACGCGAGCGTCCGCAAAAACACAGACGCGGAGAGAGTTTTACGCCGTTTATAGGGTCGCGCGTCCGCGCGACTCGATTAACGCGCGCGCAGTTTCCCTTTTCGCAGGAAATACATCTTCATTTATGCCGTCGTAACTTCTTAATGGCCAATGGCGCGCTCGGCGTATATATACATGCAGTATAGAGTCAGAGAGGCAGCGAGAGAAAGAGAGGGAGAGGGAGAAGAATTTACGAGGGGGCGAGGAGCGGGTAAATCTGCTGGTTCGATCGCCGTCGGTGCGCCGAAGTTTTCGGCCTGATAATGCTTTCGATTGTTGGGATCGATTTTCATGCGGGGGCAAAAAGACGTTTTTGCCGCACTTAAAAGCTATATGTACAACGCCGTTGAAAAATATGTTGAATTTGAATGAAACTTTATATGGCACCAATTAATGGAAACATTATAAAAAAAGTTAATAAATTCAAAAATCAGTATACTATACAGCTCTGCTGATGACGCGCTCGGCTTCTATCCCCAAACTTCAATAATTGAACGAAGACTTCGAACTCAAAGACTCTCTGACCAATCTCTGCCCTCTATCCCTATATTTGTACAGCGCTGCAGCCGTTGCCATTTCCCCGGAGTCGACTCGCGAAAATCCCGTTCCCTCTCGTTGTTTTCCTTGTTTTACTTTTGAGCAAGGGAGAGAGAGAGAGAGAGATGATACCCGTGGCCCGGAGGATGTTTGCGAAAGGACGCGCGCGCAGGACGTGAAAAGGAAATTTTAATCGCGCAGGGACGAACTTGCTGTGCTACTCACTCGTAAAGGGACATGTAAGTTTACGAAAAAAGTGTTTTTTAGAGTAAGAAAAAGAAAGAAGAAATACGGTTGACAGTTAATTGGCTTTTATAGCTTTTTACGTACTTCATTAATATCGGACTCCCTGCGAAATCGTTATATAGTTTTCGGAATTATTTTATTCAAATGACTACGAATTTTTTCGAAAAAGTATTTTTTCTTTTTTCACTGCGTCACAGAGATTCATAGCAGGAGAAAGTGACAAAATTCAGATTATCGTATTTCGACTGTTTTATATATAAAAGAAAAATGAAATCGTTTTCAAAGAGAAATTTCAAGAAAATTTGAAAATTATAATACCAAACCATAAGAAAGTCCCTAAGTATTTCATTTCCCTACATCTGCAGAAACCTATACGCATTCAGAGCTCCACAGAAGACTTTAAATCCGCGCACAAGCACAACGGTTTAGCCCCATTCGCTCGAAAAATGTCTAGCTCCGCGCGGCGGCGGCTCTCGAGGAAAAACCTACCGGGCCTACTGTACACGCGCCCGTTCCACTACGGCGGAACGAGGAATGGCCGTCGTAAAGAGTTTAACAGCGACGCGCGAGCGCGAAACTTTCCTTTAAGACCCTTACGGAATCGTTAACTGCGCGTATTTCAAGGAGAGCCGTAAAGAGAGAGAGTAAGCTAGCGCCTTCTTTTACGCGGAGAATCGCGAAGAAAAGCCCACGCGGAGAGGGACGATAAAAATATTTGCAGCCCGGTGGCAATTAAGACCGTCCGATGGCTATACGTTTGATTGGATTTTTCGGGGTTTGTTGACGCTGCGTTTTCTTTTAGTATTATTGTTGGTTGTACAACAAAGTTTTTTTTTTAATTAGAGGGTAACAATTTATTTAGAATAACTAAAACTTTAGCCAGCGTCAAGTCTTCGAAAACTCCAGAAAACTCAGATAAACCCCACCCCAATAAATTATAATATATACACCCTACTTAACATCCGCTCTTCAGAACACAGCATATCAGCCTAATAAACCGTTATCAATACCCGTTGCACTTCACACGAAATTCTCTCTCCCCCCTATATTCACACGCGACAAATCAGGTTTAGCGTCCGCGCGTCCGAAAATGCACCGGACGGCGCGCGAAAGACCGAGCCGGGATTTTGCGCGCGGGGAGGGCGCGAGTTTATCGCCGAGTTAAGTAATACAAATGTGTCTGTTTCTCCGCGTCTCCGGGAGGTTATCTACAGGGGACAGCTTCGCGCGGCCCCGGGAAAGCTCGTAATAGGATAAGTGCTGCCGGTATAGAGCTGCAAGGTCCCTTCGCCCTGCGATTTCGTACAGTTGTAGCAGGTTCCGCGGGAGATAGGAATAGTTGCTAGTTGAAAGGATTTCTACAAAAATTGTGGATGGGTTTGTCAGTGTTAAATCGTCTTGCTTGGTATATAGGATATAGACACGGACAAGTGAAGTGAAGTCTGACAAGAAATATCGGTATAGGTTTTTAAATGAATTTTGACAAAAGTATTTACGCGATTTCCCGTGAAATATTTCAATGTTTACCATTAATTGTGTCTTAGAAAATAAAAATAAAAGCCGAAATTGACATCGTAGTGAATTTAAAAGCCAAAAAAACAGAGAAATCCGGGGGAAAATAAACTCTTACCCGATTCGTTAGTCACATACACCTCACGCGTCGGCTTCTAAACTGCTACGCGCGAGCCCCACACTCAGGCTCTCTCGCAGAGGTTGCAGAAAAAAAATGTTTTTTCCAACACCTCTCACTCGTAATTTTCGTGGAACAACGCCGGCTTCAAAATAAATTGTTTTAATGGGCGCGAATTTAATTGCCGCGTGCCGAATCCATTCTCTCTCTCTCTCGTACGCGCGAGAGTTTACTTCCTCGTTTTTTCTCCACTCCCCCGCGTATACGTACCTATACGTATATAACACACCTTTCCTTTTAATTACGCGCGGGACCGAGCGACGGATGTGTTTTCGACCGCGCGGCGCCGTCGAAGTAAACACGTATACGCGTCGTTATACGCGCGCCGTAGTGAGCTCTCTGTCTGAGGCGCGCGAGCTTTTTATTCTATTGTTTGATTAATTGAACGAGCTGTTGCCTGGCTGCTTTGGAGAGCGTTGGAATTTAATTTTTCATTAGTGAGTTTTTTCGTGATCTAATTTCATGAGAAGTATAGAGCTTGTAGGGGAGTTGCATACTTGCAGTGTTGCAGTGTATCGTGTTTTCTTCTCTTGTTTCTGTTTTTGTTAACGTTTCATTTTTATGAAGCATAACAACATGAACGACTGATATGAAGAACAAATGAAAGAATCCTGAAAATTTTCTGCTTTCATTTATCTGAAATCTCTTAGCTACTTTACTGACCAAAAAAAGTCTCCAAAAAGTGATAAAAAATAATATAGACAACTTTTATAGCCCTTACCTATACTAAAATAAAAAATTCAAAAACAGCAGCTTCATTTAATTGTTTATTTACAGAGTATGCATGTGTCAAGACCACGAAACACGCCTTCCGACGATCGGCTCTCCGTCGCCGGTACCTCGCAGGCGGATAAATCCGCGCGACAGGGCAATTTCCTCGTTTTCTCGCCAGCCGGCGCGCGAATTTCCGAGCTGACGATCGCACTCGACTTTACGGCCGCGTTGTAAATCGGGAATTCGATTATCTCTCTCTCTCTCTCTCTCTCTCTACAAACTCGAAAGATAAAAGCGTACACAGCCATCGCGCAGGCATATATATACATGCATTTCTCGCGTGAAATTTTAATTTATTCTGCTCAAAAATCACCTACAGGTGTAATACACGATTCCGCACGATTTCGTCAATTTCCGCACTTTTATTCCATCGCGGGGGAGAATGCCGGAAGCAATGCCTCTCCTGGAGGGGAAATTGGTCGTTAGCGAGTCCTGCGAAATAATTAGAGATTCCGCTGCATCGACGCGGGTAGCAATTATAGCTGATGATTTAGCCTCCGCCCAGATGTGAGAAAAAATTGCCCAGTGTAAATTAGTGCAGTATAAAGTCGTTGAATATCTTGAGGGTGTAACAATGTATTTAGCGAAAAAGAAAGCCTGAAAAATCGTCGCTCTTCGATGATACGTAAATCAGGAAAGGAGGAGAGGGAGGCGGAAGCCATGCGTTTTTTACGCGCAATCGGCCCGGCTCCTACGGCCGGCTATTTTTCTACTGCCTCCCCACCCCTCCACGGTGACGGGGAGGTGGAGAAAATAGGAGTCGATCGTGCTAATGAAAAACGAGCGCAGATTTTGCCTGCCGTATAAAGAGTAACGGTTGTTTTCGATTATAATTTATTTATTTTCAGATTCTGTTCAGTCAGAATTTTACATTTATTATCGTACTTGTAAATTGTATATTTATACATATAAAAAGTTTGGATTACATTTAAAATAAGATAAATAAATAGGCGGGTAAAAAGCAACCATTAACGCATAAAATAATTTTCAACATTCTCAATACCAGAAAGAACATTTTTCGTCAGGGTTCATTTGGCTGCCCTTGGGACAGGAATACGCCTCAGCGAAAGCCTTGACATTGGGCAATGATCCCATCACGCGATACTCCGACTTAGTAAAGTGATCTACAAACTTTGCGTTAAAGTCAGGTAGCTCGGGTCTGCATAGCACCTGAAAACAGCAAAAGTTATTGTCAAAAATTTATGGCAAAAGTAAAGATCTATATATAATTGAGTATTTACATCTACAAATAGTTTGAAGAATTCCTTGCTATCTGCCGCCGATGGAGCGCCTTGCACTTTGCTGCGATAACTCCTATACGCTATTTCGATGGCCGGGGAATCTCCCATGTTGTATATGACCGGGTTTAGGGCGCCCTATATGTAAATTTTACAAAATAATTTTAATTTTCGAAAAACAATCGTACATGATTGTGAAAAAATGGATCGTTTGATTTTTACCGTAGCAGGTGGTAGTGCCCAATACGTGTCTAAATTGGTAGTCTTAGTAATGAAGCAGATCATTTTCTTCCTATACTTCTCGCTCGTTTCGTCTGAATACAATCTCGTAGGACGTGGGGTAGCATAAATGTCGATCGAGTCTGGTATGTAAGATGATGAAATTAGTAAATCTATCGGGACTGGAAGGATACGAGAGAAATGTAATTATCGTACCTGAATCGTCAAATCCTTTCATAATACTTCTGGCGAGTGCGAAGCCCAAAATACCGTATTTTTTGACACTTGATGCAAGATAAATAAATGATTATAAATATTTATTTTATTCTTCTGTTAAGACGATTTTTATTAAAAAATACTTACTCAGAATGATTCGGGGCGAACAAAGGTTGCGTCAAGTGTTCAATTCTGATATCTACGATGTATATATTAAAATCAATTAATTAAAAATTCATAATGACAATATATGTATAAATAGATGTCTAGATAAATATTTACATGCTTCATTCGTAAAGAAACTGTAGGCGAAAGTAGATCCAAAGAAGTTACCGATTTTCATGAAATAATCATTCCTGCAATACAATAAATCCAGGTTTGAGTGACAGATTGTGATTTTTCATATAATCAGTAATTATCCACAAATTTTTCTTACTCTTTATTTACGAAGGTACTCGCTTGAACTCTCTCCAGTTCTTTTATTTTAGAGAACCGTCGGATCGCTAAAATATTTTCAAAGTAATTGTTTCCAATAGTCAACTGAAAATTATGTTCTTCATTAAATAAATGCGATCACAGTGTAAACAAAAAAACATTCTAAAAAATCCTACCCCGTTGTTGGAATTGTAAAATTCAAGAAGTTTCGCTTCATTTTTTGAATCTTCTGAAATACCTAATATAAACTTCATGTTCAAAACTTTACGCTCGGCTGCAACTTTTTCATTTTCTGTTAGTAAAGTAGATTCTTTGATGGTTGCTATTGTAGCTTGTTTTACGTCATTTAAAATTTGAATTGCCTATAATATAAAATGAGCATCAAAAAAGTTAATGTAGTTCATTCTAAAAATATTTTTCAACTTACGGAAGTTTCAATGTCAGGAGTAATATATTGTCTTGCATACTGATAAGTTATAACAGGCTCGAAAAGTGGTTCAGATGTGCATGCAGTATGCCTATATTTGTACCATTAATAAATAAGTAAATACAATATCATGAGATTATAAATATTTACTCAAATATCCTTACCTCGATCTTTCAACTGCTGGATTTTGTAAGATATCTTTAATGCCAAAATACAAATTTCTTACCTCGTCACTCGTGTATGGTAAAAATTCAAGAATAAATTTCCAATGAATGTAGTTTACTATAAAAAGAAAAATAAATTTTTTCTTCTATTCTAAATAAGTCAAAATTATATAATATTATATTGAGAATTGTACCCACCAATGATATGCAAAGGCGTTCCTTCCAGTAAACGAATAAGTTTAGGATAGTATAGAGGAGTTGCAACGTCAATCACAGTATCCTCGTTTACTAATTCTGTAGATCCCGAATACAGACTATTTATAATACTGGTCCAATTTAACTGCTCAATAAAAAAATTAGTAAGAAATTTAGAATAATAAACATTTTTAAATACACAAATTCTTCCTCACCGTCACATTATTCTTTGTGTTTTCATCAATTGTTTCTTGGAATTTTTTTAATGCCGTTGGTCTATAGAGACCTAGATCGTCTTCTGGAGACAGTATCTACAATAATTATACCGTTAATAAAATCATTATTATTGTATTATAAATGATAGATTAAATGCCTACTTTTGATAGTTCTATTTCAAACGAAACTATTTGATTAGCTCGTAACGTTAATTCTTCTTTTGTAATACCAGACTCACTGCCGGCATCAAAAATTTCTGCTATTCTCACAATAAAATTTACGTATCTATCACGTGCGTCGCTCGCTGTCTCTTCATGCTTAATTAACATAGTTGTTGGCTGACGTATCTGCAGTAAAAAAGATTTTTCTATTTTATTTTAAATCAATAAAGTAGATATTTAATGAGAATTTATATATGAACTAATGTTTTTACTTCAATTTTACTCTTTTTCCAATATTCATCGTCATGAGTTGAAATGTGGTACAAAGGGAAAACGTTAATTTTACCATAAAACGTGAGAATACTTTGCCAGTCGATCATATTATTATCGTTTCTAGAATCTATAACTATCGGCCATCCTCTAATACTGGGTAATATTGATTTAATTGGGCCGAGACCTTGTGCATTGATATTTTCTAAAATAAACTAGAAATTTAAATAATTGCTCTAATATTGAAATTTACGGAGTTATTGGAAATAAGTTTTACCAATATTAGAACATGAGTCATAAAAAGTTTTCATCATTTTTAAGGGTTGAATGTCTTCTTGATTAATCTCTGCTTCCATTAAATCTAAAAATGATTTATGACAGTTAAATTTTTAAATAAAAAAAAATTATATATATACTCTTGAAACATGTTACGAAATGTATCAACAAAATTCTTTAGTAACTTACGTTTCAAATTATTTACTACATTGTTTCGTGCTTGGGATATTAACGACTTAAACTCAGCATTATTCGCGTCATTTGAACAGGCATACTCATAAAAGTTTTCACATGGCCCCACTGTTGTAGCTATAATAAATACAAGTTTGAAAAAATTATATGATTTTATTTACTATGTATTTTCGGTCCAATATTATATAAGAAGAAAAAGAATTACCTGGAGCGCTTTGGGAATTTTCGGTTGTAACCGGTGATGCACTTGCGCCACAAAACAGAACAAAAGTACTAAAATCGAAAAGAAATATTAATTCTAGGTCAGTTTCTTATAACAATATATTATATATATAATACTTTATGAGTCTTACCTTACAAACCAAAATGTTCGATCGAGCTTCATATTATTAGAATGTTGTATACATATAGTCTACACAATGTGTCCAATTGTCGATCGCCAACTAATTTTTGTACAACGAAATCTGTCGTTTTATAGAGACCTTCGCTTTTGTGTTACTGATCGTGACGACTGTTTTTATGGATGTTTTGTGAGCTTCAGTCATGAAACCAACTAAATTCACGATAAAATTCAACAATCAACTGCTCTAACAGAGCAAATATTAGACGAGCAAAATTAATACTGGAATAGCAATTTTCTTTGTAAATTTCGATGAATACTACATTTATAAGAAATAGGTTGAGCCACCTTAATTTGACTCAAATGCAAAGAAATTCATAAAATATAGATGAAATGATCACAGTAATATATATAGATACTGTAAATGTAATTTATATTTATACGCCCCACGTGTCTATACTTATTAAATCCAAATAACGGAAATTTATTAATCCAAAAATATTATAGAAATTATATTGCCAAAATTGTATAATATATATAATATATTTATTATCAGGACGAACGAAATCACGGATAATTAATAACGTGTTCCAGCGGGATAAGAGAGCACAGTTGAATCGATTGAATGAGACATGGTAAAAATGTCAAACCAATATACCTATATACTAGCTACTAGGCGCCGTCGTTCCGTGTTGTGCTCGTGCACACCGGCATCAACAGCTCCAAAGTCGTTGGCAAAATGTACAGGCTTGCCAGTGTGAAGAAGCATAGCGGCTACGTCGGCAATATCACGGTGAATAACAAAATTTTATATACTGAAAATGTGACATTCTTCTTAATTCTTAAGAAGACATTCTGAATTCTTTAGAAGACATTCTTAATTCAGAATTCTGAGTATATACATATGTTGGATACATACGAAGATAGAAGCGAGTATTATATATTTACACAGCTGTACAATTATGCTTGATCGTTTCAGCTACTGGATCTCATCGAGTTCGACGATTCCCAGAAGATCGATTTGCCCACCTCCGATGTTCAGGGTGCCGAGAGCGCAGTGCTGAGCGGCTGGGGTGACCTGTCGTGGGAGGGTGAACCCCCGGAACAGCTGCGTATGACGCCGATGAAGGTGCTAACGACCGTCGGCGCCTGCCCGGTAATTTTATCACACTATCACAAAAGTATGACTTCTAGGTGATAGAGGAAATCTTCTTATTATATAGGCTTATTATATATTTAAAGAAATTCTGTAAATTCTACAGTCAACTGGATTCCTCTTACTTATACTTCCTCTTACTTTAATAAGATTTCCTCTGTCACCTAGAAGCTCTTTTTGTGGCATCGAATAGTGTATAGGTAATTCAATGGAGCGACAGCGGTGGTCCACTGGTAGTGAACAACACCCTCATTGTTGTTCGGCAAACCGAACGTCTACACGAATGTCTATTTCTACCTAGACTGGATTAAGGAAGCAATGGGTGAGACCTCAGCCACTGAGGATGCAGAACCAATCGAGCCTACAGCTCACGTGTTCTTCATTAAATAAATTCGATCAAAGTATAAACAAAAAATATTTTTTTTAATCCAAGGAAAAAAATAAATATTACGTTACCATTGTAGGATTTGTACAGTTATTTAATAAACAGGCATAATACTACATTATCACATAATGTTCAATTTTTAATATCATATATCCAATGAAAGATACAAAGAAATATTTCAGGAACAGAACACGGTAAACTTTTGTGAGCAAAGTGTACAGCTATTAAAAATAAAATACACATTTTTCATTAATATTCTCATATCATAAGTTTCGTATTACGTCGTATATACAAAAAAAAAGAAAGACGGCTATATATACGAATTGAATTAATTCCAAAAGTTACACTTCGACTCGGGATTCATGCGCGCACCACGCGAGCAGCCGAACGTCTTGGCGAACTCGTTGCTGTTGGATAAAGATCCGATGACGCGGAACCGAGGCAAAGTGCGCAGGCCCAGATTGAAACGGCTCAGGTAAAAGTCTTCGAGTTCGGGTCGGCACAGCAGCTGCGAAAGAGAGAAAGGGGAATTTTTATGTATAATTTTGAATGGATATTTATTGAAGTATGGATGAGAGGATATATATTTATTTTACGTTGGCGAAAGAGACGAAAAAGTCCTCGTCGTCCTCGATGGATGAGACGCCCTGCTTCCTCGATCTCTCGCGGTAAGTTTGGAAGGCTATGTGGATCGCTACGGAGTCCGCGATGTTACCGATAGACGACCTCTCCCCGTCAACCTGTACAATTCGGTTCCGCGCAAATGGGTTTAATAATGCCGGAAATAGCAGGTGTGCTGCTAAGGTTACTTACGTAGATATGTTTTCCAGGATTAACAGGATCGGGAATGTAATAGTTATCGAACTGATTAATGAAGCATTCCATTTTGTCCCAAAACTTAAGCTTTGTTTCCTCGGAATACAAATGCCTTCGTGGTTTGGTACTTCCAATAGAATCTGCCAATGTTATATAATAATTTGTTTTTCGAAATCAAAAGATTTAGGATGATGCGCATTAATTGTGTTGCGTACCTGCATCGTTAAAGGCGTGCATGATTTCATAAGCGAGTGTAAAACCCAAAATTCCATATTTCTTGAATCTTAAAATTTAATACAAGTTTTGGTTCATTTCTAAATGCCAGTAAGTTTTCTTGGATTATGGATGATGACAATGATGATGCGCAATCAATGTGATACAATACAAAATTAATTAATTTCATAAAGAATATGCTGAAATGACTATATAGGGGTGCTGGAAAATGACGCCAATTAAGTCTATACTTACTCTGGAAAATCTGCATCGAATAATGGAGCAATGAGATTTTCAACTTTTAGCACTAAAAAGTAAAATAAATGGAATTACTTATATAGAAGAATAACTTATGAAAAGTTACATGTAATATGCATTATAACTTTTGTTTTATTTTGTATTGATTTAGAAATATAATTGTTTCTTACGAACGCGATTTTCGAAGAAATCGTATGCAGATCCAATACTGCTTATAGTAGTGATTCTCATAAACTTATCATTTTCACTAAAATACAAGTGACTGATAAATGCTTGGTAATAAAACCTCATTTAGAAATAATTAAGAAATGCAGTACTCACATCAAATTAAACTCATCTCCTTTCACGATTTCAAACTCCTTCATTTTGTAAAACTTTCGCAAAGTTAGTACATTATTAAAGTAATTTCCTGATATTGTTAACTGAAACATACAATGATTGTCAAAAAAGCCAAATATTTAATAGAAAAATATAATCAATCAAAATATATAATAAATTAAATTACCTGTTTGTAATAACTGTTTAGTACTGAAAGATTTTTCAATGGTTCTGGAATGCCTAGGACAAAATTCATACTTAAAACTTTTTGTTCTGCCATACTTTTTTCGTCTTCGTTTAGTAAATATGATCTCTTTATCGCTCTTATCGTTACTTGCTTTATATCATTTAATACGCGTTGTACCTTTCGATAAAAACAGTAATGTTGAATAAAGTTTTTATATTGGACTACGCGAATATGGCTACTTTGTAAAATATTAGAATGGAAAACTTGACAAGTATAATTTTATTATTGATTTGTAATAAAAATATTGAATAATTCTGCTTATTATTTTAAAACACTACCATTTTGACATTAAACTTTAACAACGAGCTTTTGATCGAATATCAGCATTGAATTAAAAAAAAAACTATCAAATCAATATAATCAAGTAAATTACTCACATATTTTTCTGTTTTTGAAGAAATATATTTCTCTGCAAATGTGTAGGAAAGTGCATGATCCAACGCTGGTTCGAATCCACAAAATCGCCACCTTAAACAATTGTTTAATCCTATTAAGATCTGAATTTTCCATATAGCAATAATTGATTTACAACTAATACCTTGGAATACTTTTTGAAGAATCGTACATAAAATTTTTCATCTCGGAATATAAACTTCTCAATTCGCTACTTGTGTGTGGCAGAAATTTGTGTACAAAGCGCCAATGAATATAGTTGACTTATAAAAAATATAAAATGTGTAAAGGTTTAAATATTTCAAAATAATTTAGTCTTCAAATCATAATTCCTCACCTACTGTTTGCGACGGAGTTCTCTGGAGCAATTGTATAAGTCGTGGAAAGTAACTCAAGGTGGAAATGTCGACATTGTCTTCAATACTAACTAATGTCGTTGAATACATTCCGTTTATAATCTTTATCCAATTTAACTGAATTTACAAATGAAAGTATGAAAACACTTGATGAAAATTGAACGAAAGGAGAAAAATTTTCTTACCGTATTGTTTTTGTTTTTTATTAGTTGATTGGTTACGTTTTGGAATTTGGTCAAAGGTGTCGGACGGTAAAAGTCCAATCTCTCGTTTCCCTCTAGTATCTAAAAATGTGATACTCTTATATTACTGTCGCTCTCTACCCTTATCGTCTGCTCAAATCATTACCACTACTCTTAACATTATTTTAACAATACTTTTGACAATTCGGCCTCGAACGAGGCTATTTGCTTAGCCCCAACAGCGACTTCCTCCTCGGTGAGGCTGGACTCGCTCGTATTTGCGACCAGCAGCGCTACAGATTTTATGTAATCCACGTAATTGTGAAAGGTCTTCGGGTTGTATAGCAAGGGCTCGCGAACTATCGTCTTGGGTTGGCGTAACTGACCGAAGAAGGAGAAAAAAGCAATCGTAAGTACATATGAATTATGAGATATGAATTGAGAGATATTTTTAGCTAACGAGCTGGGCGCGATGAAAATTGATGGATGTCAAGTTGATCAACCCCGCGATACAGTCAGCGAGATATCCATTGAGTCAATAAGCCGAGCGATTGAAAAATCAATTGTCCCCACTCGATGCGATCAGCGATTTAAACTGACTTAATTACTTAAGTACTATGTAATAGTCTGCTGAGAGGGAAAAAAGACTGAAATCGCTCTTTAATTGCCACGTAAGACGGATATTTAACAGTGATTCTATATGTGCCAGTAAAAAAAAACTATATTTGAAATCAATTTTTTAAATTGATAATTTACTTGACTATTCAAAAAGTTACTTACTGCAATTCAAAACATATTTACAATATATTCTATATTATACTCCAAATTAAAAAAGCTAAACAATTTAATTCGCAACATAGATATAAATCACGCGAAATCATGCAGCAACAACTCGAATAAAACTCATTACCATTATCGTATGAGTGCGTCTAAGGGTATCGCTGTTCACCGACACCTCGTACAGCGGACATACATTGATCTTGCAGTAGAAGGTGTGGAGGTCCTGCCAATTGTCTTGATCGGTAATTTCCGGTTGCTCGCCGATGACGGGCCAGCCGCGCAGCTCCTTCAGCACCGACCGAATCGGCGCGATGCCCTGCGCGTCTATACGCTCTAAAAGTAGGCATAATAACGTTGAGATATATGTACCCACTTTGCACGTTAATAACGGTAAGTACAACACGTTTATATATAATATACCAGTGTCCATGCACGAGGCGTAGAACGCGCGCGCAATGCCGATCGGCGAGCCGGCCGCTGCCTCGTCGTCGCTGCTGCTGTCTTCGAGTACGCCTAAAAATAATGCCCGTAATTAATCTCTCGATAATCCGCTACTATACTAGACGAGCCGAGAGAGAGAGAGAGACTGAGGGAATTTTCCCACTTGCCTTTGAGTTTCGCAACGACGCTGTCTTGCGCCTCGGCCACTAGGGACTTGAAATCCAACACCGAGCCGTCCGGGCTCCTGTACTGGCTCTCGCACGTGTACGTGTAAAAATCCTCGCACGGGTTCATGTCCCTGTCTGAAATATATAAGTTAATAAGTGCGCGGCGCGAGAATTTTCGATAGGTGCACGCGCGCGCGGGGTATAATCGATGTATAAAGCGTAGGTACGTGAGATATTTGGCACGGGCTCGTGAAATTAGCAAAGCGCGCATGTAGAAGCTTTTATAAGACACAATGATTCCCTCGCCGATACTTAAACAATTATCTATTTACAAGCCGATACAAGTGCGAAGATCGCGCCCGCGACGCGCCAAAAAGTCTACAGGCGCGATCGAGCTTTTATAAACGTTATTGCAGCGCTTTATATAGCGCTGTGTGTGTATGTGTGTTTTGTTAAAAATTAAAAATCATAAAAATTATTCATCGATTTCTCATTGATTATTATGTATAAAAATAAAATTAATTTACTTAAAAAAAAGGCGACTTTAAACTATATAGGCCTTCATAACTATAACTTACTTTCGACAAAAGCACCATCGTCCATCGCCGTCAGAGCGCTGCAGAGCTGCATGGCCAGGACGACAGTGATCACGCCAAGGACGAGCCTCGCCGCCGGGGACATCGCCGACCCCGTGCAAGCACTGCAGCACTGCTCCGGCCGCTGCAACCGTCGTCGGTACATCGCCGCGCACTGCATCACCGCGCGAACAACGCCGTGCGCGCTTGCCGCGAGCGATTCTATTAATATAATGCGATACATTTTTCGCGCGGCGCGATCCCTCGTCGTGTACAACAATGAGGCAGGCGCGCTCTCGCGCCAACCGCGCACACAACCTATATGCCGCCAAGAATATTGGCCGCGAGTAGCGCGAGATTCGATAGATCGTCCTTGTAGCGAGCCGCCGCCAAGACGAGTGCGTTAGTATGTACCTATCTGTGCGAGTACGTGTCTGGTTGATGTTCGCGTTCATCGCTGATGATTGGCGAATTTAAGTGAAATCTTTTTTTAATATTCGAATTATAAGGCTGGACGCAATTATTTTTTATTACCATGTAGGGGAATAATGAGCTGAGGATTTTGGATGACGCGATTGGAAAAAAAGGTTAATTGGGTTTCGAAAGTATATCACACCGTGGACTTTCGAGAACCGCGAGGTGCGTCGACCCCGCGATATGCTTCTAAGGAGAGCTTCGGTGCACAGCGGGTCATTGCACTTATATACGCGCGAGATGAGCACCGCGGGAGGAAGAGACAGGATCATGCGGCATAGAAGATGAGCGCGCGGTCTCGTTACAAACGTTATTTGCGCGAGTTGTAAACCGGTCTCCATCACCGTGCGCCGAAACGATTTTTTTAAATTAACGGAACGCGCGTGCGATCATATCGGTCACCATATAAAAGCCACGAGACTTGGACTTTGCCGTGGCAATAATCGCGGAGTTGCGTAGTCAGCAGGTGCATCGATCGCTGCGTACAGGTGCGCGTTATTGGTGTGCTAAATCTGATTATTCTTTATTTTCGAATTGGATCGATTGTTTCTTAATGTGAGGATATTATATCTTTAGATTTGAATAGGATAACAAAAAGTATAGTATATGAATATTGACAAAAACCTATTGAAATTTATTTGATCTGCGATTGTAAAAAAATATTCTTTACTCCCTGGTAGAAACGAAATTCATCGTTACCCAATAACCCAATGAAACAATAATTTCATTCTCGCATATCCCTTGCTCCAACTTGATCAACGGCAGCCGCACAATTATGTCGTCACTCCTCCGCCTCCTCCTGCTCCACCTTTTGCTCTTCCTGCAGCTGACGAACGCTGACTTTGACGAGAAACCGCTGCAAGCCTACAGCCGCAGTCTCAAGTTCAAGCTCTCTGGCCTGAAGAACGACTCGGCGAACCCTTACAGCAGCATTTCCATCGTCTCTCGCAACAAGCCTACCCTGGTCACCATCGAGCCCCGAAACGACGAGTCTACGTACAAAGCCAACGCGGTGATTTCCCGCCTCGACTTGGACGGGACGAAACAGCGATGCTCGTTCCCAGCGTTGCGCAGCCGGTACGATGAGATCGAGATGCTTGCGTACTCGTCCGAGGACGTCACTGAGATCCTACTGGTGACCGCTTGGCCGGACGACAGTGAACCCTCGACGGAGCTCTTCGTCGTGAACATGACCAACTGCGAGTACGAGGCGAATACCCTGCCCATAGCGTTCTCCGATGTGCCCAGGGAGGGCATGGGTTTCGTCATCGTGCAACCGTGGTAAGTAATAATACGAGTATCTTTATTTTATCGGTTTGATAAATAATATATTAATTATATTTTTCTTGACAAATATATCGATGAAAATTCAATGTAAAATTTGATGTGTTACCAAAGAAAAAATGATTTTACATTTTCTATATATATAGGGAGCCTTCAAAGTTCGAGATCTTCACGTTCGACGGTAGACGCGAGTGCGGCGCGTATATCTGCCGACGCATCTACGACATCGAATCCGGCATCATGAGCCGGCCAAGGAAGTTCCTCTGGCTGGACGACGAGGTGAGTCCCAGTAAGCGCACGGTCTACAGCTTCGGCGCCCTCAGTAACGGCAAGTACGCCGGGCTCCAGACACGCCGACCCCACAAGGCATCTCTGAGTTACCTCTCTGAGCGGGGCGAACTGCTCAATTATACAGCTTTCGAGCTGTTGCAGGCCAGGTTTATCGAAATGTCGACCTTGTACAGTGAGTATATAGTTTCTATTATTATATATAAAACCGCAATATGTCTTGAAGTAAATTCAATCCGATTGTTTCCACACACAGATAGTATCAGAATCTGCTACGACCGCATGTACAAGCGGAACGAGCTACTTTGCGAGACGCTGAACCCTAGGAAGTCTCCACCCTTCGAACCTCGCAGATCTAACTTCGAGCTGGGTTACCGTATCGAATCCATGGCTATACGAAACCTACCAAGAGACAATAAGTTTCTACTGCTGACGCTGGGCTGTGAGGCGGGCAACCAGTGCGACAAGTACACTATTAAATTGTACATCATCAATGATGATGTAGGCAAGATGAAGCTCTCACAGACTATCGATTCGGACGACAGATGCATGCCGAAAACGGAGTTTTACCCGACAATGTACCGCGAGGGGGATAAGGTTTGTGTATATTATCAGTGCGTTACCTCGGAGCTGCCGGCTAGTATTCTGCGCACCAAGTGCTTCGGGATCGACGAGTTGTAGATTTATGAAAGATGAGACGTTATGTGTAAAAAGGGTTCTCGTAGAGATATTGTATTATAGGGAAAATATTTTATTATACTTATTTGATGGATATTTTATGAATAATTTATGTATTTAATTTAAAAAATAAAAAATATTTTGTTCTGCAATCGTCGATCTTCATTAAAAAAAAAAAGTAACATTTTCCGCACGTCATCGCGTAAAGTAAACGGTATATCAAAGAATTAATAAACTAGTTTGGTTTTTTCTAAATTATAGATCGTGTAATTTTAAAAAGAGAAAAAAGAAATTGCATAAAACCGGTCCTAGTAAGTATTACAAACTGCAAGTGTTAAGTGCATGATATAATTCTACGGGACTAATCAAACAACTTATTACAAAGATACGAAAAATAATCCATGTTTCGCCCATCGTTTTCACTCATTCAAAAATACTGCTAAAATCCAACGACAATTTAACATTGCAATCAGCAATATTTAAACATTCCCGATCACCAACGATCTACACTATCATCCAGGATGAATTAGACTTCGATTCGATTAAGAAAACGCTATACAAAATTACGAGCCTCTCACGAAATGGAATACGTCCTAAATGTCTATTACTAATGTCATTCATCAATAATTCATCATCTCGAGTTTATCTTAAGGATAATCCTATCAACAGCCTGGACATTCAAGTTCCTCGACATCTCAATCTTAAATCTCAGCAACGATCTCTGCACTATACCTACACTATTATAATCCATTTACGAAAATCTACTATGTGAAGCCATTCCATTCAACAACTAAGCTGTTCCCTGACAAACTGTCCAATATGAACAACTACCCACTGAATCACACTATCCTCCATTCCTGGTGGTAGAAAAGGATGATGCCAATACTACCATAACGGTCAGCGGATCGTATTACCGCTACATGAACATCTTCGCCCAGAAGATGAACTTCCACATGAGCTTCGTGGGATGACGTGTACGCCTCCAACCTCCCGATATATACTAACAAGTTTATCTATAAGCCAAAGCTCCAGCTTGCTGACCACTCGGAATGCCTAAAAAATTTAATGACCCTTAAAGATCGCGTGTGTATCACGCCTCATGTCTACAGCAGGCACTTCATCGCGCAGCATACAGGCCCTGGAGAACCAGTCACAGCCAAGATCACCGAGATGACTCTGTTTAAAGATAACTGCGCGTTACCTTACAAGCGAGCCTCGCCCTTTGTCGAGCGCTTCGACGAGATTCTGAGCGCCATTGTAGAGTCTGGAATTTTGAACTACTGGGAGCCCAAGTTGAACAAGTCGCTGCCCACTGAGAAGGAGCTGGATAATGTAAAGGATGATGTGTTTCTCATGCAGCTGTTAGTCATCCTAGCGGTCGGATTTTCTCTGGCGACACTAACGTTTATAGTGGAGAAGTATAAGTTTAAGATGTTCCACAGTGGAAAATAGCTAAATATACTATCTACTTCTTCATAGACAACATAAGTTATATTTTTCATACTTAAAGTGAATATATCTGTGAGGAGAAGAATAAAGAAAGTTAGAGTGCTTCTGGGTGTATAATTATATTTTCCTTCATTTCCAGAAATAACATTCGAATATAAGAAATACAAATTATTGCAACTTTTGTCTTGATACTTTTGTAAATAAATAAAACTTAAATCTTAAACTATATATTATATATATACTAACAAAATCGAAGAAAGGAATGCCTTTTGAAGTCAATATAGTGGTGTCAATAGGTACTACGAAAACATTGAATTGTGTAAAACTTCTAAATCTTTCTCCCTTTCTACAGCCCTTTTCTTTGCTTTTTTGAAACTTTCATAGTCTTCATCGTCTGTAGGTAACTCATATCGACACAGGGGGCATGAATTTGTCTACAATAATAAAAATAATATTAGAAAGTTTCAAATAAAACTTCTGTTATAGAATGTACATTATGTGTATTTACCTTTTCCAACCAAGGTTCTATACATTCTTGATGAAATGTATGGTTACATGGCATGACTACTGTAATTGTACCATTTACAAACTCTCTTATACATACTGGACATTGTTCACATTTTTCTAAAGATAATTTTCAGTTATTTATTCTAAATAATATATATTAAAGTACAAAATCAATATAATAATTCTATTTTTAAATACCACTGTTTGCTTTAAATTCGATTTTTGGTAGATTTTGAACTGCTTCTTTTGCTGCTGCAGGTGGCAAACTTTCACGTTCATTGATGAATTCCCACATCCCTGAATCTCTTAAGAAGCGTGCAATTTGTATCAAGTGGTTTGGTTCTTCTGACTGACCCAAAGGAGTCCATCCCATTTCATCAAAATAATCAGCCATTTTTTAATCTATAATAACAAATTCTGATGGTCAAATAGCACAAGCGTGTAAAAACATAAGTATTAACTAAAATAATTTTATTTCATTTCAATACTCAATAATAGGTATCAGATCAATTTTAAAATAGAATATTTTTTTTTAGAGAATATAATAGTTTAATTTACCAACAAGAATAATGTTTTATATTTTAAACAAGTAAAAGAAAGTAACAAACACAAATTTTCTTTTATATAATAAATTATACATATAAATCCAGTTGAATATTTTGAGGAATTACACTCACCTCTAATATGTGTTCTTTGATAAATGGATTGTGATTATCGTATTTTGAACTATCATTCAAAGCATTACAAATTCAAGACGACTAACGCAACAGGCATCTTTTGTACTGTCATTCATTGATTTTGCTAACATCAAAAATACAACTTCGTCATCACATAACAAGCTTGTATCACATAACCTCTAATCCAAGAGTTCCTTTTAAATTGACTCTTCATGCGAACTAGTCAAAATTTCAGGGAAAACCCGCCTTCACGTTAGGCGTGACGATCAGGTCAGCTGATTTCTGCTACAAGATCACAAGATCTGTTCTCTGAGACGTATTCTTTTCCTTTTCTTCTGAAACCGTACGGAAAATCAGTAAATAATAAAAATGTCGCTTCACTCCGCAGGAAAAGGTAAACTGCTGGCTGTCATCGGTGACGAGGTGAGTGAATTGTGATGGTTTTGGTTTGAATGTTTTAATCTTGTCTGATTATTGACTCAAATGGATTTGTCTTGTTTTGAAGAATTTGATCTAAGGGATGATTTTTCTACTTTCAGGACACTTGTGTGGGATTTCTCCTAGGAGGTGTTGGAGAAATTAATAAGCATCGTCATCCAAATTTCATGGTTGTAGACAAAAGTAAGTTTTCGTTTTTTTAATATTGAAAACATCATAACCTTTATAAAAGATGTTTAAATGTTTTAAAACATTAAGTATTTTTTAACATGTTTATTTGTTTTTATGGACACTATTGATTTATTTATTTTTACAATTGTTATTCATTTTTAGACACAGCAGTTAGTGATATCGAAGAGACATTCAAAAGATTCATCAAACGTGATGATATTGACATCATTCTCATTAATCAAAATGTGAGTATACACAACAATACACAAGCTTATAGTAAAAAATTTTAAAATATAGCAATCAATGCTATAAATTTTTAGTTATTATTGTCTATTTATAGATAAATTATAGTCTATGACAATAAGATGTGTATTGATCAATACTTTTATTCTTAATTTAACATTTTTATTAAATTAAATTAATGAATTGTATTAAGTATACATGTATTTCAATATTACAGATTGCAGAAATGATCCGACATGTTATAGACAGTCATACACAACCTATTCCATCAGTGCTGGAAATACCAAGTAAAGATCACCCTTATGATGCAAGTAAGGATTCCATCCTACGACGTGCTAAGGTAAAAATTTTAATAAAGTTTATAAATTATATATTAAATACGAAAATTTTAATTATTTATATAACAGAAAAATCTTGTTTTCTAAATGATTTTCAAGATCAATAAGTAATGATATCTCATAGAAAAATTGCTTTCCATTTTAATTTCTGATTTGTAAATCCTATCTTTTTAAGTTATTTTTTTATTTATTATTTATATTAAATTATTTAACTCTTTTATACTCATTTAAACATAAATTTTTTTTTAGGGTATGTTTAATCCTGAAGATATTCACTAACAACTGCTTCTAATAATTATGGAAGTTTGCAATATAAAATTTTTCTTGTAAATTAAATAAATAAGAATGAAATATTTATTAGCTTAATGATTGTATTTCGTTGTTGTATTATTGTACAGTATTGTTGAAATATATATGTACAACATTCCGCCACATGTTCTCTGCATCAACAGAATTGAATTCACATCAATTTTCAATTAGATGTTGTAAAAAGGCAAAAAATTATAATCATTGTATTGAGAAGATAAAATAAAACAAATTTAAATGTAATTTTCACAATTTTATTTTCGGGGTTTAAGGCACGACTTCGCGATAAATACGAGTCGCTCGTGTACAAAAGCTATAAGATACAGCGCCAATCATTGTAATGTATATCATACAAGAGAATAAAAGTTTCTTGCTTGGTAACTATACATAGACATTGATTTAAATCTTTCAAATATCTTTCAAATGTCTTTCAAATATCTTAAAACAATTAAAGTACAACGCCGGCTAAACTTAATATATATTAGTTAAATATTTTAATTTTTTTTTTTATTTATAATGAAAATCGTAGTTATCATTTATTAGCAAAGCACAAAATTTTGTATGAAAATAATAATGTAAAAAATGTTGTCTCTTACTATTAATTTATAAAATTGGTACACAATTCATTACATGTTTATATTACAAGAAATAGTTACACCTTGTCTTACACTTCTACTGTAACAGTATTTGATTATACACAATAACGACATTGATTATCACAGTCCAGCAGTTTCAAATAAAAAGCTAGATGTGCGTAAGTTTGTGAAGTTCTAAAATGATTAATGAAATTAATTTTTGAATTTCAACTTTAATAGAAAATTGTTTTATATTAGAAATGTATTTATAATAATTTTTCGAAAAGGATCAGAAAATATAATTATTTTAACTCTAATTAATAATATAAATTTAGATATAATTAATACAGCACGTTATAATGCAATCAATGATCATGTTAAAAATAGTTTAATACTCACTAATAAACTTTTTTACAATCAACATATAAATATTTTCAACAAGAATAGTGTGAGATTCAGAGTTTACATGTAAATGTCTAAAGAGATATTTTTATGTAGAACATTAATAAATGAAAAGTAATTAATCTGCAAAATGCATTATAAATATAAGTACTATTTCGTTTTCCTAATTTAACAATAAATTATTAATAACATCTAACATTTCTATTTTCATGTCATGTCGAAATTTCAAATATCATTTATAGTAAAATTACTCTTCATTCATTTACAATATTTTTTACAAACTGTAGTAACGGCACATAATGTATAAATCACTTTACACACAATAATTTTTTTTAGAGATTAAAAATCTATCCATATATTATATATTACAATAAAATTTCTTATTCAAATAAATCGGATACATGCCTAATATAATTTAAAAAGAGATTTTGTACACAAAAGTGAAAAAATCTTTTCAAGATCTAATAATTACTCATAAGTAAACAGAACGACAATACCATTTCAAAAATAATTTTTCCCATCAATGCATAAATTTGTATGTGGTGAGAGGAAAACTTATTTTTGATATGCTTTTTAAATTCTGTTAATATAAATATAAACATTAGTCTTCTCTTCATTGAATACAAAAGTACATTCTTTAATAAATAGTCACTAGCATAGTAACACTGGAAAAACATGCAGATTTAGCTATTGCATTAAAAATTGAAAAAACTTGTTTTTTTGTACTTTTTGATTCTGAGTTTAGTTTATAAAAGTTACTTTGTGTTCATAAGAATTTATAGTTATAGATCCTAGAAATAATCAGCAGTCAATAAAAATCTTTCTAAATATTTATAAATTTTATGAATCTATTAATCTAGTGAGTGTATATGCAATGCATGTACCTATCATTGGAATAGTAGCAAACAATTAAAGTCAGTACAGAATAATATATACTAGAACTTTAACATAAGCAAAAATTATACTTTTTGACACTCCGTGCGTAAAGTACTTTTACGCAGGGTTACGTTTACAAGCGCGTGTAAAAATAGCACTTTTCGCACGAAGTATAAAAAAATAATGTTCGATACAGGTGATAAAAATGATTCTCACAGTGGTGCAAAAAACATTTTTATCGCACTAGCATCGAAATTCTGTACTATGTATGAAATTTCGTGACAAGGACTCAGAGGGTTCATCAATTAGAAATGATCTTATTGTCTAACCAGTCTGTTATACAGTGAAATTTAATGTAGTTACCTTGACGGATCTTTTTAATTGTCATAATCTTCTCGTTCTTCTTTTGCTGCCATGAATAACTTCTGAACAAAGTGAGTGAGCTTAGCTGAAAAGGTGTAATAAATTTGTGAACTTTCAAGAAATAAAAAGTTACACGATATTAGTTGCTGTATATGGAACAAGCAGTAAAAAAAGTAATATTAGGTTTTAAACTTATATTGAGTTTACTCAGTCCACTTACCATTCACTTCTTGGAATTTCAATGGCTTTTTCTTCCAAGCAACTCCAATTATATATGCAGGAATGCCAGATAAAGTAATAAGAACTCCCATACCTACTTCATAAGGTCTTTCATAACATGGTACTAATACCAAAAATGCACATATGAAAACAAAAATAATTGGAATCCAAAGAGACACCTAGAAGAAAAATATACCTTATATTTAAGAGAAGCTTTTCTAGTAGATTTGAAAAAATATTGAACTTATTTACTTTGATTGGCCGGTCCATGTTAGGTCGCTTATATCTCAACCATAAAATTCCAGCAACAGAAAGCATTATGAATGTAGATTCAACAATACTGCAGTATGTAATTAGTACAAAAATATCACTTGTACATAACATAATAAGTGATAAGATGCACTGGAAAATTATTTATATTCATTATTTGTTCCGTTATCGTAATTTACACAAATTTAATTTACAGTTAGTTACCAAAAATACTAGAGCTGGAGTTGGTGTAAACCGTTTAACGTTTATATGACTAAGCATGGTAGGAAAATGACCGTTTCTAGCACCAACAAAACACATCCTTGATGAGGTCATTATATGAACACTTAATCCTCCAAAAGCTGAAATAGCAACCATCAATGGAATGACCCATGACATGTAGCCCAAAAGTTTATCTCCAAACGACTGTTAAAAGATTGTAATAAAAATTAATTTAACAAATAATGAATTCATTTAAGATAAATTGTACTCATTTAATATAAACTCACAACTGCAATAGCATTTGATGCTATCATAGCTTGCGGTGATAAAACTGCTAAATAAGCAACATTTGCCAAAACATAGATTAATGTTACCAGTGGCAGTGAAATATAGATGGCACGAGGTAAATTTCTAAAAAAAAAGGAATAGTTAATTTTATTAATGGCTATAAAATGAAATACATTTATTATATAAAAAAAAAAGAATTTTTCTTACACATAAGGATTCTTAAGTTCTTCAGTCATAAAATTCAAATAATTCCAGCCTGAGTATGAAAATATTCCAGAATAAACTGCCACAGCAATTTTCCCTGGATCAGTATTTGTGTTATCAAAGGCATTTTCAAAATTTTCAGTATGCCCTATAAATTTACAATAATTTATTTAATCCTGTAAGATAAAATGTAAAAGAATATTTTGGAAACCGTATATATTTATGTAATATTATATATACATACCCATGAATAACCAGACTAATCCTGCTAAAATAATTACCACTAAAGCACCAATTTTTGCAAACATAAAAACATTTTGCATTCTTGTTGTTTCCTTAACATCATAACAATTAACAAATGTCAGAAAACCTACAAAAAGTAATCAATTGAAATGACTATGATAAAATTTTGTTTATGAAGAATGGAGTTGTAAAAACTTACATATAGTTGCAGCAGCTAACAACCTAACAGCATCATCAGGAATGGAACAGTTAGGAAAGAATGGTTGAAGTACATATTGTGAAATAGTTAAGGCCATAATTGCATTAGTAGTAGGTCTGAAAAATATTGCAGCTCAACTTTAATAAAACTAATTCAGTCTCAATCAAAAATTGTAAAACATCATTGTCAACATATAAGACTTACACAAAGATTAGATTTGCTGCCCATAGGTATAAGAAGGCAGCTAAGTTTCCAAAAGATTCATGAATATAAGCATAATCACCACCACTGCGAGGTATGCTAGTACCAAGTTCAGCATAACACAAGGCACCAACCATTGACAGTAGACCACATAATACCCAAATAATTAATGATAGGCCAACACTGTGTACTTCTTGAATAACTCCTTTTGGAGAAATAAATATTCCTAGAAAAGAGATATATAGCATTTAAATTTTTAATTGAAGAGCAAATAACACTTATTTTTATCAATACTTTGATAAAAATTGATAATACCTGAACCAAATATTATTCCTAAAATAATAGCAACTCCTTCCAGCAGACCCAGCTGCTTCTTCATTTGTACTTTTTCTCCACTTTTTACATTCTTCATCACTGTTTCTTTAGCCATTTTGATTGTTAGTCACTACTCTAATATCCAATCTGAAACAATTTTAAATTATGTAAGTGGGATATAAATTTGACTTTTAATAGAGAAGACTATTTATCTTGTATTAAGTAACTCTTATAAGCAACAGATGTGTACAGTGGCTAATTGTAAGAGATAAGTAACTACTTGTAAGAAGTACAACCTCTTATATACACTTAAGTGTAAACAATCCTGCTCGCTACAATCAAATATTAACTATCAACAATCATGAAACAGGACCTTAATTGATGAGTTGAAACTGGAAAAAAAAATGATGCAAGTCTGAAAAGTCATTGCAACATTGACACTGAACTTCCCCAATAAAATAGGACATACAAGTGGCACATAAGTTAATGACTCTATTATACTTAATACACTACTTGTCAGTTATTTAAAATTGATCATATTACAGATACAAACAATTGTACAATATTTTTTAGGAATACTTTCACCTGCCCTCATTAAATCCCGCAACGACATTAACCAGAAATCTACACTAAACAGAAATCTAAACCCAACAGAATTAAAATAAATATGCTCCATTCTCCAAATCCTAATTTCTGTATTTACCTATACGAAAAATCTTATAGACCGCGCGCTGCTAATGAGATAAGCGTGGCTCCTATATACAAATATACCTATAATATTTTCGCGACAGACACACGCGTGCCTCGCCGAAATAGACCGATGCCGAGGCGACCCTGACACACCACGCGGCCGATGATCACGAATGTCCACGCGAAACTAAATCGTCGGACGTAAAAGGTGAAGTAAGAGAGAGAGATAGAGGAGTAAGAAATAAATTACCGTGATGTGTTGCTAAAGCACGTGCTGCGCGCTGGCCATGTGCACGATGAGCGGTGCGGTGGCAACGAACGAGGTAGTCGCAGGTCGCATTCGCGGAGCACGCTCGCTATACGCAGCCGCAGAACTCACCGTTGTGTATTATATATATGTTTATACACAAACGTACGAAAGGTGTACAAGGCTGCGTACCTACAGCAGTACATCCGCA
Source organism: Torymus auratus (assembly GCA_900474315.1). Taxonomy (NCBI): domain Eukaryota; kingdom Metazoa; phylum Arthropoda; class Insecta; order Hymenoptera; family Torymidae; genus Torymus; species Torymus auratus. The sequence goes on along the minus strand of UXGD01000235.1, from coordinate 7,373 downwards.
GGACATCCAGGTGGGTATTTATAATCGCGCGTCGCGTGATTGGCTGTATTTTTTCGACGCGAGCATCGTTTCGAGCGCAATTTTTTCCCTTCGAACTATGCACGTAGGTACGATTTTCGGCTACATACGATATATTGAGATGTTGAATTTGAAAATTATTATACCTACATTGGACAGCAATGCGCATTTGAATTATAAATTAAAAAAAAAATTATTTGAATTTTATTACCCGCCATTTCCATCTAATCGATATATGTTTATAGCTATTATATTATACTTCGATTTACTTGAGTTTGAATACCATAATAGTATATTCTGCTGGTGTTTCGTAGCTCCTATTACTAAAGTATTAATGATATATTTATCCCTATTTGATAAGAAGTTTTTATTTTTTTGTAAATATCCATCGAAAACACGAATTACTGACAATTTGTGACAATAATAAGGTAATTCTGATAATACAATTTTGAATTTCCCGCAAGTTGAACTCAACGAGAATCGATCTCTCGAGTCTCGAGGTCTCGACATATTCGACTAATGAACTTTAGGCCATAAACGCGTACGACAGCGTTCGATTGCGTTCGACCGCGGTCAGACGCCTACGCGCTCGCTTCTCTTATTGGTTCTCTTACTGCTTCCAACCAATGAGAGACGCGAGCGCATGCGTCTGACCGCGGTCGAATACAGTCGAATGCGGTCGTACGCGTTTATGTGGCCCTAGCCTTACCCGAATTCACGGCATCGCGTCTTCGTGTCTTCGTGGTTGTAGTGTAGATTGTTTCGAAGGAATATAGAGAGAGCATTGTGCGCGTACCTACGGAACGCCGCGCAGTCAAGATACTTACGGAACACCGCGCAGTCAAGATTCAGATTTCTCCGTTTGTATATCATCGAAATTGTTAGCAGAGAAATGGCATCAGCTATGGATGTAGAAGAAGAAGATATTGATATGCCAACATCGAGCAGCGGCAAAGGCGAAAAGAAGCGTTTCGAAGTGAAAAAGGTACATCTAAATTTTGGGACGATGAGACCCTTACCATTGTTTACACCAATTTCCATTATTACAACCGACCTAACCTCGTTTCTGCCTTGTCACGCTATTTGTTTTTGTTTCCATTGTTTTCCTACTTATTTTTCATTGTCATTAACCAGACCTTCTTTATTTATAGTGGAACGCCGTTGCGCTGTGGGCCTGGGGTAAGTTTGAACGTGATTCGTATACGCTTGGTTCTCAAGGTGAATAAAATAGGTTACCTAACCTATAAATCTGTTTTTTTTTTTTTTTTAGATATTGTGGTTGATAATTGTGCTATTTGTCGAAACCACATTATGGATCTCTGCATTGAGTGCCAAGCTAACCAAGCATCTGCTACAAGTGAAGAATGCACAGTTGCGTGGGGTGTGTGCAATGTAAGTTCAGTTATGTCATAAGATCTCGGACTAGGTTAGCCAGTAAATCATAGTTTAAATTTTGTTTTGATAAATTTTTACTGGAAACATTGCAAAAGTAAAATTTGTCTTGGAAATTCATATTATTTAATCAGAGTAATATTGTCATAAGTAAGAATGTAATAGACATATATCATTGGTATATCTATAAAGTACAATATATTTCATTCGAAATTCCGTAATATATGGACAAAAGTGCTAGGTTTTACATGTAAGTTTTGTCGTAGTAAATAATCCTTTTTCATTGAATAATAATGAACATCTCAGAATTTTTAACTTTACTATATGATATTCTATTCTAGAAATTTGGGTTTCATTCTCGTAAAAAATGTATTTTTTTCAAATTGAAGATCTTATATTATAGAATCTAATAAAATATTCACTGAGAAAGTACTACAGGACAGAATCTAGGCACTTTTGCTGAGAATTATCCTATATAGTTATAACATTATTAATAATTTTTATATTTTATATAATTTAATTTATAGCATGCATTCCACTTCCACTGTATTTCTCGTTGGCTGAAAACAAGGCAAGTTTGCCCACTTGATAATCGTGAATGGGAATTCCAAAAGTGAGTGGTTTTTTTCTATTTCTAATATTTTCAAATGCTACGAAATGTATATTTCTACTTATTGTTTTATTATTTACAGGTATGGACATTAATATCTCTTCTTATACAAATTCTTTTTTATGCAACTGCGTGGAAGTGTAAACAAAAATGATTCAGATAGCTACAGCGATGTGTAAATTTAATTATTTTATAATTCGTTAATGTGGATGCGATTTGCATTTTAAAAATCAAATAACTTATTTTTCTTATAATTTTCATCTAAAAGTGTGATGTATACTGAAGCTGTATTTTCATTTATAGGTATGATACAAATAAAAAAAATTATTGTATTTAATTATTTTTATAATATAATCAACTTGTATAGCTCTACTAATATATAATTCATTTTAATTCTAATTATATTCTATAGTGTTTACACCTAGAATATCGAAAATAAGATCTCGATTTTCGTTGTGCAGCATAAAGTAATTATTTCAGTGAAATGAATATTTTTCTTTTTAAATACAATATGTCAAATGTCTATCCTTTAATAACTAGATTACAAAAATTACGATTGATTCAATTTCTTCACTAATACTGCTTTTACAATTTTCAAAAACCTATGTATGTAAAATAATTTTGCAAAAATCTGACTATAAATACTGAACTGTATCCAATTTTTTATGTTAGATGTACTTATATACAAGTTTCTTATAAAAGAATTAAAAATGAATTTTCAACTTCAATTAAATTTTTGTTAAAAAACGTTTTTATTTCTCCTAAATAATACACAAATAAAATGCATTAAGGCGATCTGACATGCGAGTGTCACCCGTTACTGACGATTGCAGGGACCTGTTTTTTTTTCCATTTAGTTTTGAATTTTAAGAATATATCCCTCTGATACATCGTAGTTCATTATCGAATCTACAACGTGTCAAAGAGATTTTTCCTCAAAATTAAAAATTGAACGAGAAAAACGGATTCCTGTAATCGTCGGAAACAGGGGGCCTCGCATCCCCTTAATTTTAAAGGCCGAAAACAATTAGCTCTCCTTAACAAGATAAAATTCATTCCTAGCAATAACCACTCTCACAAGCATTTTCATAAAAATCCACAAACACTTCATCAACCCTATCACATCCTCTCACTCCTCTTGGTTGATAGTATTGTCAGGATGCTCAAGTCTCGGATTTCCCTCTTCGTCGATCCTGAGATTGCTGGCCTTGTAATTGAGCACGTTGATCGCGCGGTAGGCGTGCCAGATCTGAAAGCCGCGCTTGTAATAGGCGGGTAGGGGGTCGAAGCCTCCCTGGCGCGCTAACTCGTCGTTGTACGCCCACTGCGCTTCGCCGAGGAAGTGAGCGTAGCGCTGCATCTGGCCGGGTTTGAGGTGATACGCCTCCTCCAGCATGGCCGAATGCGCGGGCAGCGGCTCCGCCTTGCCGCGCAGCAGCTCCACGAAATAACGGGCCTATATATGCAATGTAGAAAAATATTGGGTATAAGATCGGTGGAGCGTCGAGGATAATTTTATCTATTAGGGAGAAGTTGCCTTTGATTCGATTATATAAGAATATTTAAATTTACTTTTTAATGAGACTAGCAAAGTTAGAGATTCTGACGACTTGTAGAATATGCGAAAAATGTTAGCGTTAACAAAATCCTCATTACCTGCACGTAGAATAGAGGAAAATGAACGACAAGGATCGGCAAGCCGACGAGAGCCATTGACGGATGCTCCACGTTCACCAGGTGCTTGTACAGTGGCGCAACGCGATTGTCCTCGACTTTGAGGTGGCTCGCCTCGTCAAGGAAGGGGTACGCGAATTCATAACCTGTGCAGTAAAGAAACACGTCGGCCTGGATCTTGCTGCCGTCCTTGAGGATGAGAGTGTTGCCCTCGACCGATACGACACCGGCGACTTGGATTATGTTCTCAGACAGAGGGCTTGTAATCCTGGAAAAATAAAGTCGATAATGTATTTGTTTATGCATTGACCTTGGAAAAATAGAGTCTATAATAAGTATGAATATTGAAACTATATTCAATTTGGTATCTGTGTTAATACATGCTGTGGATGTTGATTAAGTTTTATCTGACAATTATAGAAAATTATGCTGAGTCGGCATGGATGTTGATATTATATTTTATCTGCCAATAAACGAATCGCAATCTAGAAGCATGCAACAAGTATGTCACATGAACCAACCAGTAAAAATAATGTTTTCCTCAAACGTATACGAAATTTATGAATAGTATATTATACAGTAAGAACAAATTATGATCTATCAATAAAAACAGCATGACTCGCTGTAATACACAATGTTATCAAATAGATACATAGCCTCACGTGCCAAAGGCATCTAATCGCGTGAAAATACGAAAAACCATCTAGTCACTATACGCAAACCTATCCGATTACCCTATTATACTTAATACTTAACTAATTAAGTATAAGAAAAAACAACTTCACTCACTTTGGTTTATTGTGACTGAGATAAACCGTCTTGGCGCCGTACTCGGCGATCTCAATACTGATGTCTACGCCGGACGACGAAGCGCCGAGGATAACGACCGTCTTGTTGACGAATTCTTCGGGCTTCCTGTAAAAGTGGCTGTGCATCACGCGGCCGGGGAAAGTCTCGATGCCCGGGATCTTTGGTATTCGCGGCCTAAAGTAGTGTCTGCGGCATAAAAATATCATATATTAATAAGACGACATATTATTGAATATAATTTTTGATTAATTAAAGATGAGTATGTACCCGTTGCAGACCATCACAGCGCTGCAAATAGTTTCAGCAGTGGCGTTCGTGTCCAGGTTACGTGACTCAATTCTCCACTTGGTCGTGCGCCAGTCGCCGTCGCCGAGGACCGGCGTCACTTTCTCCACCAATGTGTTAAACTACGTTGACAAAGGATACAGATTTTTAAATTACAAACCGGTATTATATAATCACATTTCGATTATAAATTACTTTGATGTACTGTCGCAGATTGAAATGATCCGTGTAGTTCTTCAGGTACGACAGGACCGTCTCGTGCGTGACGCTACTGCGGTCCTCACCACCAAAGTCCCGGTAATCCGGGAACGCCATCAGCTCTTTCGGTAGATTAGTCCTGCAGAATAAAAAAGATCCATCAAGCACTCCCATTATCAATACACAATTGATATATAACAATAGTAATTTATACCTGAGGTACTTGTACATGCTACTTTGCACGGGCAGATTGTGCTCGTCCACGTCGACGCTGTCGCTGTAGATCCAGACGCCGCCCACATCGCTGTTGCGCTCGAACACGACGACTTCGAATTCATCAGGATAGGCGGCAAGGTTCTTGGCTGAGGTGAGCCCCGTGGGCCCGGCGCCGATCACGCAGACGGTGTCCTTCTTCTTCCCCGTCGCCGAGGCGCTGATTGCTACCGCTAGGCATAGCAGGAGCACTGCCTGTGACACGGTTTTCCATGCGACGCTCCACCTAATTCGTAGGAATATAATAGTGATTTATTTAGATTGGACACGTTAGATTATTCGAGAAGTATAATATTCGGTTCGTGTTTATAATGCGTGGTCATAATAAATACTAATTAGTCTAAGTATTTTAGAATAAAAACTAGCGGAAATTTATTACCATAAATCGTCTCGGTACGAAATATAATAAAATTTATGAATTATGTCTATAATCGCATATAAACTTAAATTCTTGATTTTAAACAAATGGTACTGTCGTATTGCGCGTAAAAAAAGCTTTACATTCTATTATATTATATTATAGGAAATAAATAAGTAAAATCATATAAGAAAGTCAGTGCCAAGACTAGTTTTAAAATTTTCCACTTCAGTGTCTACCAGCGGTTAACAATTAATAATCCATATACAAAATAATCCAATTATAACAAATTATAACAAATAAATTAACGATATACGTATTATATATACTCACATGATCTCCCGGTCTCTCTTTCTATTTCCAAACGCGACCACTTTTCTCGAGTTCGTCACCGCAACTACCCTGCAGTCCCGCGCGTGCTTACTATAAGTATAACCACGACATCGTGCGGTGGGGGATCGGGATGTAAGTATAAGAGAGATTACGTGAGAACTAGACCGGCGCGCCGCTACATCTTACAAACGTTTCCCTCTTTTTTTCCTCTCCCGTAGTCTCGTGCCCCCGTGGGATAAACAGAGACATAAATCGACGGGCGATAAGGACATGGACGCGCGATAATTCGGATGTCAAAGTATCTTGTGGCGAACGCACGTGAACATACCGAGGGAATCGTGCATTTATTTTTTATTTTGATCTTCATACGTGGCCTTTAATAAAGTGTGTTTATAGTGCAATTGATTTTTGTTTAATCTTACATATTATAAAAAAGATTTCTTTCATATTTTCGATTGGTAAGTTCAGCAATTATTTTTTAATATTTAGATAGACACCCGACGTAATTTTCACAGAATTGATGCTCTTTTGGACTCCGCGGTGGTGCTAGATTAATCTTCTGGCGTGATACGATCTGCATGCGTAAACGGGCAGAAAGTGTGATAACTAACATCCAATTTTGTATTTTACCAATTGTGCAATGAATAATTCACTGATTCTTATGGTAATATCTAAAAATAATAAGTCATACTTGTCGGAGTTTGTACTTCAATATGAAAAGAATTATTATTATTACTAGAATAATATTTTTGAATAACGTATTCCATATTCCTCGTGATGTGGATTAAACCATGTGCAAACTCCTTGAGTAATAATAAAAAAACTAGGTTTTGAAATATATTTAGGCAACTATGGTATTCTTGAGTTTTGTATAAATCATTTATTCAATCACTAGGATAATATAAACAAAAGATTTTGATTTGTTTTCTACGTCGTCCATAGTACAAAAATTCTGTTACTTCAGTGGAAAAATTCATGCATTAATACAAATACATTCTGCTAAATACAAACATTTATTCTTATAAATAAATACTCTTTTTCATTGGCATCATAACTTCGATAAACTATTTTTGATAACTTTCATTGAAACTTATAGTTATATCGTAGTCGTTTCGATTATTGCAGACTACTGTGTCATCTTACAGTATTAAGTTTTGTTTGAACTAAACATCAAATAATCAAGTAAAATATAATTAAAGTACAAATTATTAAAAATCAAACGTCATTAGCAATGATTTTGTACTTTTTAATCGTACAAGCAAAAGCTATATTAATTATTTTATACCACTCTAACCTCAAAATCACAACTTTGTTATGATTTTTCGGCGCTCGTGGTATAAAATATCGTATGAAACTCTTGTGGGTGGTGTTTTTTTACCTTGCTCGATTTTCTCACTCGCTTCGCTCGTGCGAAAAACCTCG
>UXGD01000234.1:0-74945 GCA_900474315.1 Torymus auratus | reverse complement strand
CAAAAATAAAAACTGCTGCAAACTGCATTAGCAGGTTGCTTTCCCGAATAGAATCCATGCTCAAATAATTTTATTTTATTCATTATAGCATTTAAATAAATCTAATAAAAAACCGATTGAGTTGTGCTTTTCTTCGCGCGGGCGCTGCGAGTTGTGCTTCTTTTCGTAAGAGAGAGCGAGGTGTGCTTCTTTTTTGTCCGGGCGTCGCGAGTCGTGCTTTTTATCGTCCGCGCACCTTAGTGTTCGTAACGGCCTAGGTTGTGCTTTTCTTCGTATAGGGCGTCGATATTAGTTTTTACATTTTGTAACTGGCAATGCAGAGAAGAGAGGGGCTGGTGTTACTACTATAAATAACATTTATAAATTAAACCGATTCCTCAAATTTACTGAAACTCATACAGTGGTGTTTTATCACTTGTCACGATATATAGAATAAATTTGACATTTTCAGTATAAAAAAGGAAAAATATAAATTTTTAGAAAAAATTACTAGTACTTCATATATAGTTCGATAAATAATAATAATTTACGCGTATAGGATTTTCCATTCGTCAAGAATGTACGGAAGATTTGTTTTGATTACATTTATTAATGTTAATGTTCATGTTTAATTTTCATTATAACATTTTTGGGGCAGATAGGCACAATATTTTAGAGATAGGTTACCTCCAGTTTTAATTCATTTAATAATATAGTCTGTTTATTTGTATACATAGGTAATTTGGGAATCAATAACATTCTTTATCATAGGAAATTGTCGTAATCTTATAAAAGAAAAAAAAATAAGATCTGATTCCATCATGATCCCCTGTGTACACTGAAAGAGATGAAAAATTGCAAAACGTTTATTATTTTATCTATTATGATGATATAAGCAAGAATATAATTTTTATTAAAACATCTTTTTATTAAAATTCTTCGGCCTTTGCTAATCTGCCCCAATTATTAAGCCTCCCTGCGGTGAAGGCTCATTATTCATAAAAGTAAGCACTTTGAGGTTCATGATTAATTTTCTCCTTTGTTCGTAAACTTTAACAAAACAAAATATATAAAGCCTTCTTTTGCCAGTCCCCCTTTCACAAACAAATGAATTGAAGAAATTTGATCTAAATAAATAACAACAACTTCATTTTTTAGTTGGAAAAGTAGCATAGTAAATTAGTTCGTAGCGTTTTCGATTGTGGATTATCGTTTTCTTATCAGTCTTCCACTGTATTTTTTATCTTTTGAATACTTTTAATATGTATATAAACATTTTCGTTTATTTGTCTACAATTAAGTGCAGTGTTTAATATGTACAAACAAGCCGAAAAGTCCTTGCTTTTGAGCTTATTAAAACTGCAAAATAACACACATTATATTTTTTTCTTGAACAGGACTTTCGACAATCTGTTTTACTATTCACTTGCCACCTATTTTTTATACTTAACACCTCTTCTTGATGGTACAGTTATACGGCAATCTAAGGAAATTAAGTAAGGAGGTATTGACTTCAATTGAGTATTTTATTATCCCTAATATTAATCCTAGTATGTTTCTTTGGGTCGTAGTAGGAAAGTAAAGACTGTATCGTATCAATATAAGTTATACTTTACAAAAGATAACCGCTATATAACTGCACTACCAAGAGTAGCATGATTTATATTTTACACATGTATTTTGCTATCACATTTCTGTCCAGTTTTTATTAAATAATCTACTGTCGATTGCGTTGTTCTTTATTCATACCAACAACTTTTGTGCGCCATTTTTTGACGTTTGTGAAATTTTAACATGGTTTATGCATCACTGTTTTAATATATATATATATATTATTCGACATTTACTTGTTTATCTTGTACAATCTTGTATTCTTTTCCTAATTTGCATCACGTTGTTTTTTTAATTAAAAAAAAAAACGTTTATGGACAAATGTTTAAAATGACACTTTTGTATAACCCATGTTACACATTTAAAGAATTTTCGAATAAAAACTTTTTAAACAAAAAAAAACTCATAATTTTTGTAGCTAAAAATATTCAACGACATTCATCATTTTGGCACTTAAAGAAATAATAAAATATTCTATTATAATTGTCATTATTTGAATTTATGATTTACTTTCAGGCGCTTTCACTGCTAAATTTTCTAGTTGATTTGTTTCTTATTTTATCCTAATTAAGTCACATGTAACTATTTTTGTTCTCATATTATAAGAACTTCAAATATTTTGTTCGATTTATTTTAAGTATATCAAAAGTTTCGTTAACGTAGCAATATTCGAATGGAAAGAATGGGATACATTAAGATATACATTTAAATATTATGTATTTCGTCTTTTGAATTGAGTTTCTTCCAGTTTAGAATTATAAACGAAATCCACTTTTATAAGTATGTAGAAGAATGTTGTACACTATTAATAATTACTTTTCTAAATTATTATAAATTAATATAATTCGTTTTAATTAAATTTTTAACGATCGATTTTTCGTATCAGAATTCTTTTTTATGAGTACTAAATTCGACACTTCTATTGTGGAACATTTTAAAAGAAATTTTCAAATATAATTTCAAAAAATAAAGTGAATTTTTCTTAATAGAAGTGTCGAATTTGAGACTCAGGAAAATGATTTTGGTTTCAAAAATTTATCGATAAAAATTTAATTAAAACGAATTATATCAAACGAATTTATCTATTGAAATATGTAAATTAATGTTTTCATTGCATTGAAATAAGTAAAAAAACGCAATCGCGAAAGAGTACTGAGTATTTCGTAGAACGTGCCATTAGAAATAAATTCTTTCAATTAAAATGGACATAATTTATTGCAGACTTGGCCTCTTGTATAAATTTTCGCGCGTTCTAGCCAAGTACCGCTGCCAATGTGAAAACAAATGTCGGTGTGGCCCTTGAGGGCAAAGATCCGTTAAACAGCGCGGCGCTATTGGCAGCAACCTGACCGCAACAGGTAGGATATTAGTTACCCGAGCATAATCGGCCGTTCACGTTTAAACGACTTGAAACACGTACCTACATTACATCGAGTGTTGAGCTTGAAACCATGTATTTTTCAGCTCAAATTGAATACGAATTTGCATTACATATTCAATTTAAATCAATATCCTCAGAAAGAAAAAAAGATTTTTCGTATAAATTATGATAAATTATTATATAAATGTATATTTCTAAATAATGTTATTGCAAAAGTAAATATGTAGACTTTCTACCACCTGCAGAACTACACAAGACGAGCAATTTTCGATATCAAAACTGGAAAGAAGCTCAATAACTAAAACTTTCGCACAACGTCCCCCATTCTCCTTCACAATACTACCGTTAATAATCCAGGCCCTGCAGCCTACACATCGTATTACAATAAAATACAAACCACATAGCGAACGGAACGCGACGAGCCATAATACGGAGCATCATAGTTGCATGGGGCCGCGCGCGTTCGCTTTTCGCTAAACCGTGAAAACATCATCGTGCACGCGCAGAGACTGCGCGCGATCAGGATCTGCACATCGAGCGTCGCTCATTCAGACGTCGATGCCGAGTAGCTCGCGGCTGTCGACCCGTGAGAGCCGACGGCGTAGGCTGCGCCGGCGAAACTCCTTCCATCAGACGGACGCTCGCTTGACGCGCAAGCTCGCGGTGATCGAGGGCGGTCGGTAGCCCTGGTAGCCCGACGAGTCGAGCAGCTCTGAGTTGGTCGCCCCGAGGCACGTGCACGAGCAGACGGACACGCAGTCGTCGGTGTCGTTCGACATCGGCACGTGGCCGGCCAGCAGCTTACCGTTCACCGCCACTACCTCGCCGTCTAGTGTCAGCACGTGGTGCGAGGCCGACTGGAGCTCGTCGTCGCGACGTACCTCCTCTGCGTTCCTGAATTATCAGATACAACGAGGTTAGTATATTGTTGATCTAATTATTATGATTTTGCATTTATTTAATATAAAAATCTCAAGATTTACGGTTGATATCTTGCGGGGATGCAAAATTCAAACAAATTGAAGAAATACAATGCAAAAAATATTTATTATAGGGTGGGAGTAATAAAGCTGAATTTTAAGAAAGAGAAACGGAGAAGGTATCGTTTCGTAAAAACATTGAAAAAGGTGTCGTTTTGGAAACAATATTTTTTTGTGAAATTCAAACTGACAATTATTTAGGTACTTGGAATATATAAAAAGTTATCTTAAGTTCTCTATGAAACATATTTAGGATTATACGTCTACATTACAATACCTAAATAAATTCGAAGAAAACTAGTTCCAATTTATTCATTCCTAATCGACTGTGTATTTAATGTTTAACCGTGAAAATAAGTATATAAATATTTTTCAAAGTCTTAGTCAAAAGTTACAGCATTCATGTACTCACATTGTCATGAATCGAAGGACAAGTAAATTGATACTGGCAGCAACAACTGCTAAACCGAATAGGATGAACACCAAACTCAATGCCACGTAGCCTGGTTTATTCGACAGAGCTTGATCGTTCTGTAAAAAAAAGAAATCAAAATATGTATATATATTTTCCTCGTCGTGAAAAATTGCCATTTCAGTTAACGAATAATACATAAATTTCTATTTTATACGCACTTGAAGAGCGACATAGTCGCCAAAGCCTATAGTCGTGAGGGTGACGAAGCAATAGTAAAAGCTGTCGAAATAGCTCCAGCCTTCGTATCGCGAAAAGACGGCGGCGCCAGTGGTTATAATAATGCTGGACAGCAAACCAGTTGCCAACATGAGATTCATCTCGGTCGCCTCGGTCTTTTGGCACTTGACGTACGTCTTCGCCCGCCGTATCACGACCGAAGCGAATTTGTTCAGACGTTCACCGATGCTCTGGAACATGACGAGGCCCAGCGGAATGCCGACCATAGCGTAGCCCATACAAAACGCCTTTCCGGTCACCGTTACCGGCGTCGAATGCCCATAACCTTTACAAGAATGTTTTTGAGATTGTTTATTCATGTTTCTTTGTCGGAGCGCTGTTTCATTATTTGAAAATAAATGAGTTGAAAAAAAAGTAAAGGACTCAGGTAAAATTAAATTTTACACTTAAGAGGGCAAGTCTGGGTTAAAGCCTGAAAAAATAGATTTTAGTATAATTATAGTCAGGTAATTATTTTTTCAAATCTATATAAAAAAACAACTTTATACCTTAAAAATATAGATAAAAACAACATTTTCCTTGGCTCCTATATTTTGATTTATCAGTCTGTAATATAACCATTGGCTTATTTTGTGTAAATATATATTAACAAGATTTTCCTCACACTCTCATTCATTTGGTCAAAGCCAAAATTGATCCTTCAATCCAGTGGTTATATTACAGACTTATAAATCAAAATATGGGAGCCAGAAAGGTGCTAACATGTTGTTTTTTATGTATATTTTTGAGATATAAAGTTGATTTTTTATATTGATTTGAAAAAATAATTATCTGACTAATCATATTAAAATCAATTTTTTTCAGGCTTTAACCCAGGCTTGCCCCCTTAAATAGTTTATTAGTATAAATAGTAAATTAAATGATTCACTATTGTTTTGGCACTTTTTGAAGTAAATTAAATACAAATTATCGCCACTTCATTATGTTAAATATAGACTGACTCGAAGAACAGCGCGAGATCTAGAATTAATTCAAAAAAATTGACTGAAGAATATAACTCCCAATGCATTATGCATCACGTCGACGTTTCATCATCCACTTAGGAAATACATCTCTGTTATCTTTTACGCTCGAAAAGTTTACTTGACCCAGGCGGAGAATCCAAATTTACATAGGTCACGCGGCCAAAATCAATATGACGAATGTACTACGTGCCTGATTGCAGCGTTTCAATTACAGCCTGTTTATCGTCCTCGTATATATATCTATATAGCTAGCACACATAGCCATTACTCTTACCTATCATCGCCAGAACCACGGTGGCAAAGTAGAAGGCTCCCGCGAATTTCCATTGGGGGCCAGCTTTGTGAGGCTTGTTCTCGATGATGACGATCTCCACCATGCGATAATCCTCCACCGAGATGTTGTACTTTCTCATCAGGTTACGACGTACCTCTTCGTTTTGTTTTAACAGACCAAAGTAAGACATAAATTTTAACGGTTTTAAAATAAATTCCGTAATTATAATAGACAAAAATAAGAGTAATTCGTCGCCAAAGGATTCCCATTCGTTATATATCCTCGAAAACCAAGTATCTATTAATACTCGTATAGAAAAATGAAAACCTTGGGAAAGGGGAGGGAGGGGGGCTAAAAATAAAGAGCCATACCCGACAAGAATTCCCAGCGCTTGCGCTCGGTGTCGGACTCGAGGGCGTCGAATACCGCAGCCCCGATCAGGAGGTACGTGAACGTGCACACCACCAGCGAGAGCGTCCTGACATTCTGCCTCTTCATCTCGACGCCGGCCGCCGACGACGCCGACGACGCGAAGAACGAGCGTGTAATACACCGAGCACAAAATTACAGCCCCCTGAACTGCACTCTCACTTTCTTTGCAGCTTCCTATAACCGCCAAGCGCTGTTTCCTATAAGCCCGTCGGCAAAGGTGACCGACACGCCAGCAGCAGCGCGTGGCTATGCTCCGGCGGCGGCGGCAGCGGAGGATCCACGCTACTTGGCCGCTCTATTTTCTCGTTCCATCCTCGTCGACTTGCTGCTGCCTTCTTGGACGAGCGCACGCTGAGGACAACAACGGGAGGAGTAACGGCTTCGTCGCCGTCGACGGGTCGAGCATCGTTCGTCGCGCGCTTGAGGCCGCAAAGGATGGACAAGAGAGTAGAGAGACAGAGGAGAGTTCTATATTATATACGCAGGGATGTGAAGCGCGCGCGCAAAAGGCCGCCGCTCGCGTGACACTGACAGCGCCCACCGCGGCCGATCATTGCGAGCCCTCGGCGGCGGGGGCGAGATGGCTATTGATCGGATCTCTCGTACAGCCGCGCGCATGGGGGAGGAAGAGAGAGAGAAAGAGAGAGTGAGAGCATGGCAAGGAGGCGCCCCACGGAGCCAGGATATGAAGATGGGGGGTGCCGTGATGGTATACGCGATGCTGTCTCCGCCACACTCGGTAAGAGAAGCCGCCAGTTAGTAGAGTAGGTCGGCGTTTGGTCCGACGAGGCGACGGATGCTGCGATAGGATAAGGTAGAGAGCACGCGGTAAGGTAGAGATTTCTCGAGTTATCTACTATGATACAGATGAGGTATAAAGACAGATACAGAGAGGTATAAAGTAAAAGGAAATTTTAACCAGTTCTTACACTAATTGAAGGTTATATGTGGTTACAATTTTAAGAGATTAACTTTATTTCTTTTTTAGAAAAAAAATTATTTTAGACCAAATTTGCGTTTTCGTTGTCGCACGATAACAAGAGCAAAAAATTATCCAATCATCCTGAAATTTGGCACAGATGTAGCTATTATATATCTTCAGATCGAGTTCGTTGCCAAAAAAAAATCGGTTCATTACGAAAAAAGATATTTGAGATTCAAACTTTAAAAAAAAATCTTTGAATCGCGTTTTCTCAGAGAATACTTGATTTATCGTCTTGAAATTTTAATCATTTTTAAATCTTCAAACGATGTTGATGATGACAATGTGAATGATTCCTTCGCTGATGAAATTTCTTGTGAAAGAATAACAATAATTTAAAATGTATTACTTGTTATAAATTAATAAACTTGTAAAGGATTTTGTAATTAGATTTATATTTGGGTAAAGTAAAGAACTTCAAATAGAATGCAATGGTGTTCATTTCTATATTCGATTGAAACCTTATATATCCTAAAAGATAAGGAAATATATTAAATATTTCTATTTTCTACTAAATCATCGTGAAATCTTAAAAAAACTTTTATGAATATAAACATTTATAAATTTACGAAATTATTTATTTATAAATTCCTCAATACACTTTTATTTACCCTTATACAACCGTCTTGATAGCGAATGCTTATTTGGGATACTGTGCTATTAACCGCAGCCTCAAAGCTATACCTCGACGTGTAAAAAGAGTAAATATAATTCGGTCGGGGAAGTAGCCCTTATTGCGTGTGAAGCTGTTGATCATCTGTCTATCTCGCCTTCTCGAATGTACTTTTAACATATATAATGTTGTGGTGGTATTTATTTTTTTCTTCTTATTCTAAAAATTTTATTACAATAGAAAAATTTGTTTTAGCAATCTTACAAATGACCAATTTGAAATTTAAGTATTCTTATTCATGAACAATTAATGGACGGTAATCAATACAATATAATTCTGCATGAAAATATTTCTATTATGATATTTTCATTTCGTGTATTTTATTAATAGAAAGAAAATAGAAAGAAAATTGCTTTCAGTAGTATCAATTTGACTTTCACTTTTGCCTCACGCAAAAATACAAAAACAACATCGTAAGAAACGAGATAAAAGTATCACATCAAGGCTACCGCACATGTCAGAATATTCGAAATCGATCCTATTGCCGGCACTGCAGTACTATTGTTTTGCATACGTACAAACGTATGTTGCATTCGTATAAATGCGATCCATGTGTACATAATAAGTATATACGAAAAAATACAAAACTTTGCTTTGCGCAGGCAGATAGACAAAAGTCAAAACTTGTGTGTTGACATGGTCTTAAGTACATTCACACATGCAGTCAGTCACTGCATAAATGTGTGGGCCATTAATAGGTAAAAGAACGCAGTTATATAAAATTATGTTATGGCAACGAGTGTGGATTTTCATACATATGTATACACGAAGATTGGTGATCAGCCAAATCATAGATTTTTGGCACAGATGAGAAAGTTCAGATTCAATTTTACTATAATATAGTATAGCCAGTTTTTGCCAAACAAATGATTGTCGAATAAGTGAAAATGACTTGAAAATAAATGTATATTCACTTTTTGTGAGTACATAGTCGTCCACTGATTTGAATAAGTGCATGACTACTTATGATTGATTTTCACTTATTCGAAGATGCAAGTTTTTCGAATGCACCGATTCAGGTAAAACACTTTTTTAATTAGATATATTGTGAGATTACTGACTTAATTTGAGGATAGATGTTTTGAGGATGTCAAACCCAATACAGCTTTCTACATTGAATTTCACGTTGATCTCATTTATTTTGTTATTTAAATTAAAAACAGCATATGACTCCGACACCCACTTATGACAGAACTGCAAATCACTTTTAATATAGGACAAACTTATTATGCACATGCTTCCTTTCATCATACAATATATAATCCATATTATGAAAATCAAATAGGATTCAATAGTCTTTCCAGACGCGGTATTTTCTATTCCCTGAAATTCCTACACAATGCAGCAACCCAACTACACAACTATATATGATAAGTCAAAGGGAATCTAATCCGCACGCAACAGCGATCAACGGTATGTAGTTTTCTATTTCTACTGTGCGTGCACTAAGCCTGTTCGATTCTTTTCCGAGCACGTATATTTACAAGTACAGCAGCTGCTAAAGCATAAAGAAGCTGCGTAGTCTCTATATAGACCGGCACGTATCCCTTACGCGACAGCGGCCGCTTAGTTTGAATAAAACGGCAATTTGCTTACGGCACGGTCGCGGGGCTTTATCCCGTCGTCATACAATCGTAAAAGACGAGTATTATACGCGTCATGTACTAGCCAAGAAGAATAAGTTCGTGTGCGCATGTATGAGAGAGCGAGAGACAGCGAGAGAGAAAGAAAATATTGTAAGATAATAACGGGATTCCACATCAAATTTTTAGTTATATATTATTATTATTTATTTTATCTCCGTATAGCCGCTACTCGGCTTTTCAGAGGACATGCCCACCTCCTCAGCGTAGAAGTTTTCAATTCTAATCAATATCACGTACACATACACTTGGGTATTTTTTGGTTTAACTTTTCGATGTCAATGGTCGGTACATAACATCAATGTATAGATAAGTTATCACTTAAAAACAAACTTATTCTTGTGTAATTAAGAAAAAAATGCACACATGCAAATATTGCGTCGATTGTTCTGTTGAAATACTTTTCATTCTCTGTACTTACGTTTGTACAATGGATGTGAAATAAACAAAGGGAAGGACTACTTTACATTTTGTTATAGTTGACGTAAAACACATTTTGCCGAGGTTTTGACGTCGCGGCATACGGTTTTTATGACTTTCGGATACTATTATCTTCCTGCCTCCCTTCCCTTTCCTTCATTCTAGAGTAAGCCTGCTTTAGCCCATTTCTTCCTGCCGTTGCAGTTTATCTCGAATTTCTGTATTATCTCTATGCGCCTATGCAACACATTCCTACAAAATCTCACGAAACTTACTGAGATGGAACAATAAAATTTCCTTTGTTTATGTAATATTTTACGTGTCAACTAAGTCGTTCTATAATATATATCAAAATCAACTTTTGAATAATCAATGGATATTGCTATAACCTGCCAGCAATGCTATTTTACAAAATATTTATAAACAAAGGTTTCGTAATGTTCAAGTAATATCAATTTGTTTGTTAATGGTACACTACAAATAAGTCTTCAATACAAAAACTAAGGAAAAGGAAAAGTGGAACTTTTATTGTGCAAGTCCCCCAAAGTTTGCACGGGAACAACTGGTATATCGGGGCTTTTCGGTGTGAAAAAATTTCAGTTCACAGCTCTATTTATTCTACGTACATGTGCAGTATCAGTTTTTAAGATTATTACAATTTGTTTAGCTATCCATTAATAATTACATCAACCATAAAAAATAATACAGGTATATGCGCGCACGTATACACATCCTTTATAAAGACTGCAATCCCGGTCATTTGCGCGGCATCGAATCGATGTCAACGATTATGGTTACTCCAGATCGCATTCGTTCGCGAAACTGCCGAAAAACCTCGCGCGTGCGTATGCATATACTCGCGGACCGCTGCATGCGTCTATTTTTTAACCTTGGGGCTCGCGAGGAGCCGTCGACGGCCGTAAAAAATGTTACTCCCCGCGGTCATAACGATGAGTGTGAATTTTTACTGGTGTCTGGCGTGTATATAACGTATACGCGCGGCGCTCGGCAGGGACGTTCGTGCGGACTAGACCACAATTGACGCGCGATATATATAGGTAAGTATATAGTTCCGGGGGATGCGTGATGGGAAGAATTCGCGTGATAGCGAGCTAACGCGTTTGCACAGTGTATTTTTCGGTAGTATATATATATATACCTATAAGGAATTCCTGCGACCAAATACATGCTATTTAGAGGGATGATTCGTAACTTATCGATTTCTGTATACCTATATATGAATATAAAAAGGAATCGAGAAATAGCGGAAGTGAAAGCGCGCGCGAAAACAAGCAACAAACAAAGCGACCCGGAAGTCGTCGGACTGTTAATAGTGTTGGCGTGTATGTAGCCTTGCGGCGATGCGAATGAAAATTATACGGGAAACTATTGTTCGCTGTTCTTCGAAGGTTTTTGCTGCATGGAAGGGAGGAAGCGTCTCGGCGACGACAAGTGACTTTATGATCGTCGCTAACGGATCACCCAGGGACGCATCGCGGATGTGTTGTGCTCGCGCCATCACGATCACACTTTTATTTCGGCCGCGGGAGCTCTCAGCTTAATGTATCTAATTGGTTAAGGGATATGTGTTCCCACGCCATAAAATGTCTGCGTGCGTAGAGCTTTTATGCGATTGGCTGCTATTGTGGCGAGCGTGTATTGCTGAAAAATCTTTTAACGCGGTTTAGCTGTTTTTTCGTATATATATCATTTCTTTATTGTATTTTATTATTTAGTGGAAAGAACAATTTTTGCACCGCATATATATATATTTTATGTATAATGTGGGTCACTTGGATGTCTGGAGGTTGAATGAAATTGAGTTTTTGTGGATGATACACGTTCATTTCAAGATCGTTTTTAATTAGGTGTGTGATTAGTGAGGTTTTATTAATCTTGACAAGATGAGCTCGCGTAGTAAAATTACATCATAAAGTAACGATGTGAAAGCGTATAACGTTAATATATTATACCTTGCTCATTTTAGTGCAAAGATTATGGTTTAATTTACGTGCGTTATAAGGTACGTTATACATTAAAATTTGATATACTTTAGACATTGCCACTGTTACGGAACGTTATTTTCAAAGTGGTATTTGAAGGTGAAATTTTAATTCCATTAACAATCTATTTCAACTTTTTATCTTCGGTTTTAACGTAATCATATATTCTTATATAAAAAAAGAATACTTACGGTGTTGCTATCAGCGAAAAGTTTAAAACTATAGAATTTGTTCGACACTGTTCTTGTTGTCCCTCAAGTCTTCGAAAAAACTTACTCATTACAGGACTTTGAGGTGAAATTTTTTCAAGGTGTCGTATAAAATAATAAGAGCTGTTTGTAAGGTCCAACCTATACGCAATTTTCAAAAGCTCTACCAAAAAAATTTCGTATATAAATATACCTATATGAACATAATAATAATTTACGACTACGTCCCTATAAGTTTTTCTTTCTCTTATACGTGGATGTAAAATATAATTTATCAAGCAGACATCTCACAAATCACACGGCACTCTTGCAGCACAGGTCCCCCAAAAATTCATCTTTCTCAAAATGATCCGTTCTTGAAAAAATAGGCACGTCCACGTTCAATCCTTACAGCTCAGAAAATCCTCACGGTCACAACAGACACACACATCCTACCCACGAAAATCTATATTCGCGCTTCCTCGACATCTCTATCTCGCTTTCGACTCTTACTCAATCTACTCTTTATATGTTTTCGAATGCGTCGTCCCGGCGCCCGCCGTTGATTAAGTCATCGGTCATTTGTGAGACGTTTTTTTTTCGTCTCGCTCGTTTATGAAACGCGTGCACGCTTATATAGTATACGCGCACGAAAATAGCAGAAGGTGAAACCTTCGCAGGGTGTCCCGATAATGAGACGGCGGCGGGCTGTGCGTGTGCGAGATTGACATCTATATATACATCTCTGATGCTAATTCGACGACGCGGTGCGTGTGTGCGACTGATACGTGCGGAGGAAACGGCGGTGGGTCTCATTTTCCAAGTCTTTCTATAAGGTGACCATGAATTATTCATCGGATACGTAATTCGATGGTAAATTTGGTATTCCCGCGATCTTTTATTAGCGGGTATTTTTAACAATTTATTTAGGTTTCACATAATACTGTTATTTAGTAGAGATTAGGTGTTTGTACTAAAATCAGAAGATAAGTTCTTTAATGAATATACTTCAATATTTTGCAAATAATACATTTAATGAGGCAACTCATTTGGCGATACAGTACAATAAACAGAATTTGACCGATGGGTTCGTATAAGGTACGCCCTGTTACGGGCCTTGTTAGGGGCCCGTGAGGTGCCTTTTCAGGACCTTATATGATTTTTCTAAATGCATGCATCGAACAAAACCCTTATGTTAGCTCCACGTTAATTTCTGTCCGTGAGTGAGTTCAACCTATGAGTGACTTCTTGAAATTATTAAATAGCTACATTTTTTATCCGTCTCAGAAATAAGCGTTAAAATGATTATACATTCAATTATAACTATATCATGTAAAATTACATCTATGTGTATAGGAGAATGAAAAAAAAATGCATTTTAATGCCTACTGCGAAGCAACTTAACTTACGTTACTTTGACAAGTCAAAGCATTTTAACAAAGCCTCAATAAAGTGTAATATTGTTCTTAGAGCATTATAACTTGAAAAATTACCATATAAAACCAGACTTTTTGCTCTGACAAATATTCTGAATGAGTATATAATCTATAGGGCTTTCATAATAAAAATTGTCAAGACATTTTGAAAAATGCTCAATTTCCAATTCCAGCAATCTCCACTTACAGACACCCACCTACCCGAACCGTCGCCACTGATAAATTCGGAAAATTCAACTTGAAAATCGCCTCCCTCGACCAACTTATACCGCGCGCGGGCGATTGATAAGTATCGGCAGGAGCGGACGGGCCGATGGGCCAATAAACATCCGGTGGTCTGATAAATAGCCCGTTCCGTGTACGTATACCCTGCCGAACTTTCCAGGGGATTGCCGCCTGTGTGTAGTATATACCTATAAGTAAAACAGGGGCGGTAATGGAGGGCGAGAGAGAGTCTGTGCGGATTAGACGATCGTAACTTCTTTGATTAACTCACGCTCTCCTCTTCTTTGGGGTGGGAAAAAATCGCGCCTCTCTGGTGGCTCGCCTCTTTTTCCCATTTCGCTCTCCCTATTTTTTCGTTTTTCGATATATACAGGGCTTTTAGAGTAGCTCTGCCGTTCGTGAAAGCGAGGGAGGGTTCCAGCACGTGTTTGGACGTGGCTTTGCCGCAAGCGTGCGCTGTAAGGGTGAATAATAGAAAGTATTAGTATCGTTTAAGCTTCCTCTTAGCTTATATTAGCGGCTACTGATTGAAGTAATTAAGTATGCAGCAACGCTCTACCTTTTCCCGTGGAACATTTTTCTACCAGGCGAAGCTGCACACAACGCGCATGTATTTTATCTTGAATATATACGGATATTGAATGACAAAGTTATAAAATCTTAATGTCGTTATTTAATGAGAAAGAATTATGCGTGGCTTGTTCCCATGTACTCGAGCTATGTAGTACCGTGCTCTAGACCACCGAGCTAAAACGCAGCGATGTGAGCTTAAATGCGTTACGCAGCTGTTACCGTAACGCTGAGTCGTGATAAGGACACGGGTGGAGGGGAGAGCCTGTGTGACGGTTAATACGTGTATTGAGAAAAATATGCACAGATGTAGATTGTACTAGAATGTTATTGTCACAGTATAATATAACGATATTTCAAAAGATGTCTAAAGAGGCATTTATCAAGACAGTCGGGCTGAGAGATAACTTTAATATTCTATTTTCTTTTCTAAATGAAAACTCCTCGAGGAATCTCATTTTAGTAACTATGCAATTTTCACCGATTCTATCGATTCAACCTCCCAATCAAATATTAAACTCGGTAGAATGTGAACGACCTCCCATCCAAGGACTGGAGAAGTCAGGGCGAGAAATGCATGTCTCCTCGCGAATTCGATTTTAAAATTTAATTTCTGCTCGAGCTCGTGCGCGCCTTTCTTTCTCTCAAACGCTCTCCGGGCATGTTTGCCCGTTCCATTCTTTACGACGGTTTGTTTGACGCGCGCGCGCTCGCGCCAGAGGTACTCGCTCTCTTTGGATCTAGAAATTTTTTATTGCTCTTCGCGCGACGGTCCTCTCGCGTGCCTTCGTCGTTTCCTCGTTTGGGCGCTCGTCTCTACTCTGCTACTGGAGCACTTTTTCTCTAGAGCGTGGAACATTGCGCGCAAATTGATTTTCAGAGCGTAAATTACGTTTGATCTTTGAAACGTTAAAAATTTATCTGTATAAAGGTGACTTCTTTGGAATTTTCATTGTTATATAGTTATATGAGAATTTTTCAACCTATATGTTTGATTTTGTATTTGTACAACACGTGTAACTTTTAATATAATATTAAATTCATCAATAACTACACGTAAAAGGAGACTTTTACTAAAAAAAAGTATGGACTGGAGAATTTAAAATAATAGTCTGTAAATTAATCATGACAAGCGCGTCTGAAGCAGTAAGAAATATAAGAGGGATTCTGAATCGGTTTCAATGAAGTAATGGCGAAAAAAGATAAATAATTAAGTGCAACAGTAGGCCAAAAACCTTGTGAGCACAGAAGTCATAAAACAATCCGGAACTGACCAGAGAATGGGGTCGAAAGACACTTCGTGTGGATATACTATTTATTTGAAATATTATAGAAGAGGAAGAATTAGAATAATTCAGAAATTCTTTAGCAAATTCAACTTTCTAAACAATTATACAGTATAGGTAATGCTTTTTCATATACTGTTCATATAAAATATAGTATCAAAATAAGTAGTTCTTTTTTTATTTTTTTTTTTTTTTTTTTTAATAATATGGTAACTATGATAAAATAAAGTTGTGAAACAAGTGCTTTGCAAAATACCGTTTTAAAACTGTATCGACCTTCTGCATAAAAACGATCGCAAACCGTTAAAATCTCATAAAAAAAGCATTTTCCCATATATATTGAACAATATACCTTTCCACAATACACCCGAAATAAAACAGCAATCTCCGCAAAGTTAATACTAGCAGCGCATATCGAAAAACGCATCTCACCACTTCGAAAGCACCCGCAGCTCATTGACAACGCTTCGCGTAATATACACATGCAGTGATGGCTATATCGCGCATTATGTATATCAGCCTTCATCGGCCACATACGCACGAAATCGTATATAATACGCGTGACGGGAGTTTTTGACCCGTATAGTATATATACATGATCGCAGCGCTAGAAAAAATTGACTTGAATCTATTTGAACTCAATATTTTTCTTGTGATCCAGTGGTTTCACCATCTTGAAAAAAGGCTTTTTAAAAATTTCCTACATACTTCATTTGAAAAAAAAAACACCCATCTCGCATACACACTCGCACACACATAGAGAGTCCAGCGAGAGTAGTATCGAGAGGGCAGTAGCAGACCATAGCTGCGCAGATACGCCACACATGCTCGCATATATATACACACATACAGAGGAATAATTCCACGCGCGAGTGCGCTTACTCTATCATCGGCTGCGGGACGGCGTTGTGTAATTGCAATCAGCCGCTAATGTTACGATCGTCTCTTGTTATTACGCTCGTTCCCCTCGACTCCTGCAGCTTTATTATAGGTATAGGCGTCTAATTTGCCGAGGGCGACGTTCCCCTTTGAACTCTTGACTGGAAAATCACCGAAATCGCCGTCGTCATTGCAGTTCTTTTCTATTATAAGCGAGATTTTTATGGGTGGCTGCGTTCGATCTCACAATTTACGCGATTTTTAATACGACGATATTTAATTGCGATTTTCTCAGGAAGTACGTGGTTGGTGTAAGGGACTCGCCATTTTTATATATTATGTAAGGTAATATATTTGAGAATCCTTTATTTGTTGTGAACAGAGCAAAATTATTGATAGGCATACTAAAAATATCAAAAAATTGTCAGAAAAATAATCAATTCTATTGTAAATAAAATTTTTGAACCTTATTTAGTAAGTATTTTTTTTAAGTTTTTTTGTATGAAAGGTGAACTTTATACTGAAACGGCTTGAAAAAGAAGTACATATGACTAAAAAACCAAGAGTAAAAAGGAAATACAATATAATATTGAACTTCGGTATTTTATTCATACCTAATATGCTGATCTATGATAGAATGCAAATTCGTAACATTCTATACTAATGTATATATTATGAAAATAATTCTACGGGAAATTTGAAACTCAGTACTTACCAAAAACAAATACAGACACGCCTACGGGATCAGGTTTATTATATATATCCTGAATATGTCAAAATTGTGATAACATTGATTATTGTGATAACAATGATCCTGCTTCAAACATAAAGAATATTTAGGAGGAGAGTCGCACGTACATAAAAAAAATAAAACTATAAGAGAATGTAAGCTTTCATTTACATTTTACAGAATGAAAAAATTGATTCTTTCAAAAGCTACGTATAAGTTCAAATTAGATGAGCGTAAAATACACTGTTTTTTTTAAATAAATTGAAAAACGTCAAACACCTGCTTCTTTGCATTTTTACAATATAATTAATAAACATATTGTAAAGAAATCATCACAAATTTTTAATTCTGAAATACCAGAAAACTATTGATATAAATAATTCTTTGAAATTTGTTTTTCAAATTCATTCTGAAGCATGATGTAACATGAAATACGTTTACGGATTTCTTATTACGTGTAATGATTTGTTTACTTTTTATTTTCTTCTTTAATCCTCTATTTTATCCGAGATTTTTCTATTAAGTATGCTACATATATATACATAATCGTGAAAAGAGCGAGAAAAATTTCGTGCGAAAAATTCAATTATCGAAGACGGAAATGGAAAATAAAATTCACTCTGTCAAGGCCATTAAACGTCTTACAGCAAACATTAAAAAATAATGCATTTCTCGTACTCGATAATTCATCTCAATCGTCGCTGAGAAAGCGCGTGCTTGTCCACGTCTCCACATTTCTAATTTCCACCCTGTAAACGGTATTTCCTTCTTTCTTCGACGCTTTCATTATCAATTATATACACGTGCCTTTCAAGCACAACAGTATATATAAATATAAACTATATATATACACACCCTTCGCCACTTTCGCCTTCATTGCAAAAACGGTGCGACGGTATAAGTTGCAACTCTCAACGACGGTGGGTAGGTATTATTTATCCCGGCCTATATATTATTTCAATGGGTCGGAAGTTTCGCCGAGGGTATTAGCACCGACGGGTGAGTCCAGAAAACTTTGCGTAGAAGTCAACGCACTCGTGAGAACCAGTGTACGTGTGCGCCTATACGCGGGAGCTCAGACACGGGCAATGTAACACCGCAAGGATGAGATTAGGACGAGGCAAGAATGGAATACCAGACAGCGCTCGAGCTCGACTGCTGGCTGCGAGAAAAACTGGATCTGCGGTCTCTTTCAGAGCTGATTAATTTTTCTCTGATGTGTGTGGGGTGCCGGCTGATTCGAAGAAATTGTCAGAAGTTTTCGCCGACGTGAGGAAAAATTCTATTACGCGATTGTGGTCGAGTGAGGTGAGACGATAAACCTAACGTAATATATTATACTTTATTAAATTGTTATAGCATGATTGTCGATAAATGTGTTTCTTCCTTTATATATATAGATGAGTTCATTCTTTCAGTACCCATGTTAAGCGAAAAATAACCTTTTTCAAAACCAATTTATTATATCATCGCAATAATACACGATTTATTTATAAAGGTAGATACAATAATATTATGGATTTCAAACCAGAATCTTTGCAAATTCTTTTATTATCAAATCTCGCCTACATTCCACTAAAGTTGAACAATCCGCTTCTTGAAATAAGAAACCCATCGTCAGTGGCAATCCATTGATTCACTCTAAAACCCATCTTCTAATTCCGATCGTAGAAAAGTTCCTAAAGCCCGAGGAAAAGTTAATTTAGCAAAAAAAAAAAAAGCGAAAAAAAAGAAGATCCGTGACGCGGAAAATCCGCACTCCGAGATATATAACGTTTCCGCAATCCGAGCGATTGGAAAAGCCATCGAGGGGTGTGTGTGTGCTCTGGGGTCTCGCTTCGACTTCGCGCGCGCGCATCAGGGTTCGGTTAGTGCGGCACGATAAATCAGAGTGAGCGGCGTAGAAGAAGCAGCAGTATAGCAGTATAGTATAGCGGCGGTTCGCTGAAACTTCTCGCTATCTCGGGCGGATTTCGCGTAATCGGATAGAAAAGCCCTAGCGCGCTATACTCGCGAGCTCCCGTATGTGCGGATTTCGCGACGACGTCGTCGTCATGCTCATTTATAAGCGCACGAACGGTCTCTTCTTATCTCGGCTGCGATCGCGTACAGTTTCGGAGTATAACGATACTATGCGTCCGTTTTGATTTGTGCGTTTCTCACTCTCGTCGTGCTGTGCATTCTCATGCGATCGACAGCCGCGATGCGATTATCTATGCATGCTTATCTTGAATTTTCGCTTGATTAAATTATGTTTGGAGTTGCTTATTGAAGCGTATTGTGTTGCGGTCAATACTTTTAGCTATACTGCATGAGGATAAATGGTTTTGTAAGAGCAATAAAAACGAACTTTAGACTGCAGTTTTAAGTCGTAGAAATTTAGTTCTTTGTAGATAAAGAATTGGTTGCAGCGTTTTATTACATTCTTTGAAGTGAGGATAGTAAGGCATGTCAAAGAGAACAATGTAAAAGCAGGCATTTATAAGAACAATAATTTTTTAATAAATGTACGACTCATTATACATACAATTCATTCATATATACGCTAATTATACTTTAATTGACAGTGATTTTCTTCCACAAGGGAATATGTGAATCGAGATCACTATTCTCAAATATATCCGAGCTATTTCTATTTAATAATAAAAAAAGACAGAGTTATACTAGTCTGACGATAAAATTCTTATATTACAATATTTCAGCGAGACACTTTCCAGAAAAATATGTGATGAGCAGTTGTACATATGTCTGCGTATAAGCAGTAGAATTTCCTACTACATACTCTCCTCGACATAAACTTCGAAAACGATAATCCGTCATATTCACAACTGAAAGTCTCTTCACACCTCCACCCTTTCAAAACTTTCCGAGCGCACATAGGTACCTTTAGTCTGCGCGACACTAATCCTTGTTAATTTTCGCTGCACATCCCCACATTCCCTTACCATTCACACACACTCACGGTACAATACATTCGCAAGTTTCCACGTGTCATTTACGACATTTTCTTTCGCATACTCGCGGACGTTATTTTTTCGAGTTCTGGTATATAAACATATACTACACGCGCGCGTGCAAAATCGAAACGCGGCGCCCACAAGCGGCTGTGGTAGTTTCGCGGGAGCAGTTGTATACCGCGTGGAATAAAGACGAGTCGTAAAGGCGGCGCTCGGGAGACGAATAAAACGATACAAGAGGGAGAGGGTTGTATATATGTATATATAGTTAGTTATAGGACGAGAGAGTCGTCGTAGAGTGGGTTTTCCCTTTGAGAGAGCTAAAACGCGCGCGCGAGCCCTCGGATATACGGAGGAGCGAGATGGATCCTGACCTTTTTTTCCCTTCTTATTCTCCGTTTCCTTTGGCTTTTATTTCGGACCGGGGATTCTATCCTTTTACTTCCCTGTTTATTATCGTGAGCGCACTCGATGCACTTTTCTTGCTGAGATATATAGTGGAAAAGGTCAAATAGGTCTTTCTATCTAATTATGATTAAAATAATTGCGTTATTTTATAAGGTAGTTACTGCGTGAAAAAATGTCCCCGGAAAAAAATTAATGATTATAGGTATTGTTTCTTTGAAGGATTAATAATATTTTCTCGATTGAATTGTTGCAATAAATGGAAGTATACGTATAGGTAAGAAAGAATTGTCTAATATAGCTTTACTTAGTTTACGCCTTATTATAATTAAAATAATATAACATATATTGTATTCTTTGCATTTCTAATGACGTATATTATGCTATTCGTGGAATTCAATTTACATTTATAACTATGTACGTACTCACATGGTACTTCGCAAATGCGTAACACGCGCTAGGTGTTTGTCGGAACTCTACATTCATTTTACTATTGAAAATTACTTTTCTCACATTTGTTGAATTATTCATGAGAATAATTTTAGTACCTGGTTTTTCTAAAAACCAATAACTTATATCAATAAGATATATCAAACATGATGCATAGTTTCATCATGTGTTAGCAGAAAATTGGCTCCGTCAAAATCCATTGCCCGCAGGCGTTTCCACTATAGTTATTGCATGAAATATTATGCAGAATGGGTTGCACATTTATCACTTTTTACGACAGTAAATCGATATAGAGAAAAAATAATTTTAACGGATAAATGCATGGATTATTTTTATTTCGAAAGAGTAAAGATGCATATAAAAAGAATTAGATAATTTTATTTTATTCGAATGAAATTTAACTTTATAATTTAGTTATATGTATAAATCTAAAAGTAATTTTATACTGGTACATAGCAAAGTGCATAATATAACTAAAGATTCTAATTTCGTGTTACAGCATTTATGTAACCCTTATTTGCATAAATGCACAGCGATACGAAAAGTTGATAATAATATTGTTATTAGATTTACATGTAAAGTGCGCATATTAATAGAATTTATCTATGCATTTATAACCAACTATTTATGAATGCAGCTCATGTATTAAAATCAGCAAGTACATGGATTTAATAATACTCTAGTAAAGTACGTACATATAGTAAATGATGTTCATTCATTAAAGACTAGGTATTACAGAAAAAGAAAAAAGCGATCATAGCAGCAACTTTTACATCATATTTTCATATTATGTCCTACGTTAATAATAAAAGTTTACAATATTGACCATTGATAAAAAGTTAATTTTATTTATTACTCAATGTTTCACGACAAACTGCGTATGCTGCGCGAATATAGTACAGTATGTACATTACATTTACCTATAAAATATGTGGACACTTTTATATTAACAAATTTAGTTGTATGAGTCGCCAATAAATATATCTTACAATATATATTTTTCGCACGAAATTGGCCTGTTCTAAGTTACTGTACAGTACATAAAAGTAGTAGGTAAAGTATAATAGAATGGGAAAGTGAACATGAAACATTTCTAAACTGTAAAAACTGAAGAAATAAAAAATATACCTCAGTAGAAAACTTCCTTCTTCTATTTCCTCTTTCTGTCGTAAATAAGAGTCGCGGAAGCGTGCGCTCATATCCCTGCCAATATGAGAGAACATCCTTGAGCAGCTACCCCCCGACGTAATAAACAATTTGGCTAGCATTGTTCATCTCACTCTCTCGGCTTTTTTCTCTTTCTCTCTCTTCCGCGTATCATCCATCGATCTTCCTCTCGCCAGTTTTCAGCAGCATGCAACAACACGGCGCGCCAGCCGCTTTCAAGGGCAAAAAACTTTGTCGGCCGCGCGCTGTATACTGTAATGAAACTGCGATCAAAGCCCATCATCATCATCATCATATTCCCTCCACGCGCGCGTGCACTTTTCTTGCGCTCATCTGACACACGAGGCATTTAATAATCCCATAGGTACCGTCGTCGACGACCTTTCTCGAGGCGCGCAGGGAATCCATAAAAACGCGTTCAGTTTTGGCGATAAGAAACGTCGAGTTTCGCGTATGCACCGATCACATGACGTTGATGAAATTCTCGTGGTAAGTAAAGTATGCTGCTGAGCGAGTGTCGGCTGCACGTGTATCACGCGGCGATGTAAAAACAAAGGTATCGCCTGTGTTATAAGGATAGGGTATATGTGACACGTGCACGTGTGCGAAGCTCCGTAAAAAGAGTAGCGGCTATCGATTTGTATAACAATTAGGTGCACGTGCTGCTGCAAGTTTACAATAAGGAGGGCGGCCAAGTGCGTTTGTGCGAATCTATAGGGGATAATTGATTCTTTTTTCCAGCGATATACGAGAATTTTTTTCCGAGGAATTTCTTTTAAAGAGAAATTGTAAGCATTTATCACGAGGATACTCGTGTACTTGATCGAGTTATCAATACTGAAAATAGCAAAGCAAGCGTTTATTATACGTATATATGAGAGATTGGATGAGCTATTTTTTCACTTCAACTCATTAATCATATAGACTGCTTTACGTGTATATTGTATGGTGCAGCCACGTAGAGATATAGAATCGCCTATTAATTAGCAAATATAGAATCTATATCGTTTCACGCAAGCCTTTTTTTTAAACGAGTCATACCTACCATTAATCTATAATCAATAAAACAAATATAGTTGTTACGAACGGAATGCGCTTCATTTGTATGCATTTTGTTTTTTCAATTTTTTGTCTACCATCGAAATAATGTTGAAATATACATAATTGCAGAAAACGAGTGTAAATCTTTCTCACCTCCATAAGCCCGAAACAAAAGCATCCCTCTGCTACGTCGTCGAATTTGCCTGAAGTCCGTCACTCAATATTCCCGAGTATCAGCGCGTCGCAATCCGCGGCGAGCTTCAAACGGCATCGCAAACTCGTCGCGCTGCTCACATCCGTGTATATCTCGCCGTTACGCGCGTACATACCGCTCCTGAAACGGAATATTCGACGAGAACTCTGTACACATGTAAATCAATTATCCGGATTCTCTCTTTTCCTCGTCCACTCTCTCTCACTTACCCTTGCACGAGGCACGTGAAAAATGGCACCCCAGCGGAAAACGCGCGGCTGTCTAACCGCGAATCGACAGGACGACCGAGCGCCGGTCACGAACGAGGCTCCAAAGCTGCGGAAAAAAGTGCCCGGCGGTGTGAGAGTGTCGCAGCGGCAGCAGCGCAACGAGGCGAACGTCGAGGAATGGGTTTACCGCTTTCTCGGTGCGTATTGCTGCGTGAGCGTTGACTGAATCTTTTATATATCGGGTGGGAGTGACGTGACACGATGCGCGCGGCTGATGGTCTCGTGTAGACTGACAGCTTCGTTTTTGGATTGATGTATAAAGTTTTTCGGCTCTTTTTGATTTTTGCGTTTTTTTTATTGTCAGTTAGAAATAAGGTTGAATAAGTACTTAGATGATGGTATTGATCGATTTTTTTCATGAAGTAACTTTCAATAAGGGTAATTCTTTTGTAGGTAATCTCGCAGCGATAGAGCAAAATAAACAGAAGCCACGTAAACGTACCACCACGTTTCGGTTGAACAACAGAAGGTATAATTATTCTCCAAGTATCTACTGAATTTTAACTACAACACAAACAAATTACTTTTCCTCCGACAATTTTAAATACTTCCAAACATTCTCTCATTAGTTAATACTTAGATAACTTAAAAAAAGACAAAAATTAAACCATTACATTCTCCCACAAGTAAAAAACGCGAGGTGATTAAGACAGAAGCGCTACGCCGGCTACGCTCACCGACGCCGTACTCATGGGATCGAACGACGCCAAGGTCGGTGGCCGATGTACTTCGGCATCCCATGGATTCCGATTACGATGATGATAAAGATACGTCGCCACCGATAACACTGCCGATGGTTACCGTCAATCCCAGGGCTCGACGTGCCGAGGATGTAGTGCCACCACTGCCAGATGCGCCAGTTTCTGATGCAAAGGAATCGCAGGACGACGAGAATCGTACCCTTCTGCAAAAGATCAACCGGTACATTAAGGCCGGTATGGCGGAAGGTTGGTATTTAGAGGTTGTTGGGGAGCCGGGAGGATAGGTTAAAAATTATCAGTTTATAAGTGTACGAAACGAAGGTGGTCTCTTTGTAATGTGATTTTAAGCCTTGGGTTTATTTATCTTTCAATAAACTTGAAAATTTAGTAAACCGAGATTATTCGAATTTTAGTAAAAATAGCATTTTTATTTTAAAATCGCGTTAAAAAAATGTCTTTTTTGGTATATATTTCGTTAAATTTAATAGTATAATATTCAAATGCAAAGTAACTCTTAATTAACAATCGGAAGTGATAATTGGATTAATACATAAAGAGAATGGCAAATTAACGTTCATATTAGTAACGGCATATATCGTACAAATCAATTTTCGTTTTACATCCCACTGGAAACTCTCTTGTCTGACCTAATTGTGAATAATTTACAATTGCATATTCAATTCAGTGGCTCGTTTTATAACAGAAACAGATTTCGCATCAAAGGGATAATTAACGTACTATTATTTTACAAAATTATTCAATTATAAATGAGGTAGAAGATCTTCTTTCGGTATATAATATTTAGGTTGGCTTCTCGTCTTAAAAATGTATTACCGTTAATGTTAAAGTGCCACCGGGCACACTAAAAATTTAGAATTAATATGATCCTTGCTGTTAAATTATCGACATTAAAAATAAAAACTTACCTTCAATAAGAATAAAAACCTAAAGACTGCAGTATATAGGAACGCACATCACGTGCCCCCGATAAATCGCCAAACCGTCGAATCATCACGAATCCCTTATACCCTCCACGAACCACCCGATCGATCTGATCGTCCATAAATCCCGTGCACTCTAAAGCCTCTCTTTCACCTCTTTTTCCTCTTCGACCTCCACATAGGTAAACGCCGTGTGAAGCGCTACGTGCGCAAGGCTCTATCCTTCGCCATCGAGATGGGCTACCTCGTTCCGGCCGACAGTGAGGGTAAGCTGTTGCGGGTCTCCACAGCCCTGGTCAACGCGCCCCGCACCGATGCAGCTAAAACTACGAAGAAACAACGTCAGGCAGCTACAACATCTTCGGGCAGAGTACGTAGAAGAACTACCCGTAAAAGACCGCATCAACGTGGAAGCTCGACGCGGCAAGGGCGCCGCAGACGTTCCAAGCATCCGAGAGTCAAGCGCCAGGGACAGGGCGATGACGTTTACGAGGACGTCGCAGTAGCCAAGCGCAGAGACAGTGGCAGCGACGAGGAGGATGGGAGTAACAGCCGGCCGAGCGGAGCTGCCGACGACGAGTTGGAAAAGTTTGTGATGCCGGCTTTTTTTGCGGAAGCGCGAATTAGGGGACGTTGTTTCACCGCGCGTCGGGCTTTTTGCTGCTATAGGGTGGTGGTATGAGAGACGTGAGCCAGCGGTAGACGTCGAGTTGATGAATTTAGTTTTGTTGGGGGGGGGGGCGTGGTAATGGCTGCTGATGTTTGTACTTCTGTGGTCTTTTTAATTTGATGGCTTTTTACGTAGAACTTTTTGTTTTTAAAGCAAATACTATCTCCGGCATTTTGATATAATTAATCGTTATTGAGTTTTTGCATTTGTTAAACTCGGGGACCGCGGTGCCGTCCAAACTCCAAATGAAAAGTAGTTGTCTCTCTTTTCCTCTCTTCTACAAAGAGCAGATAAACGTAATTATTGTACAATGTTTCGTATTCAATAACTCGGAAAATGAGCAAGCGCGACGGGGCCACGCGCGCGACTGGGAATTTAATTAGCGTAGTTAAACTGTTTCCGAGGTATAGCAATTAGTTCCGAAGATCTAGAGGGGAAAATTTTCTCTACAACGCGCGGCGGCTTCATCAAAGCACGCGCGCGCGCATATTATTAACGCAAAAATTAAATTAAACATCTCATTACTTTGCGTTCCGCTCTAATCATACTTCGTTATTAATTTTCAATTATAAAATCTTAAGGAAAAAGTTCACCAGCACGATCACGTTAGATATATAAAAACAAGCTTTAATTATAACACGGGGTCGATTAACCATGTTTTAACAAACTTTTGCTCAACGACCGGTTCCGCGCTATTATTACACTCGAGTCGAATTCGAAACCGAAGGAGAAAGAGAGAGAGAAAGAATCATAGTGCCCACGAGAGAAGAACGAACCGGGCGCCAGAGACGCGAGGTTTATATAACGCACATCTGGGCTGTATGCAGTAGGGGACCTAGGGCGCCTGGGGAAACGACAGCCTCGGCGTAGTCTAACGGTATATACAGCGCGGGGGCGGTAACAGTCATGGCCCTGGCCCACAGCGATAATTCACCCTCCGGTTTAAAAGCGTCGTTGTAAGGCCGGACGTGCTAACCAAGAGATAGAAAGAGAGTGAGGGGGGAAAGGATGAGAGAAGGAGAGAGAGGGAGAAAGTTGGCCAATTTGCCGGTTAGGAGGATCTGCAAAGTTCGCGTCGTCACGCGGAGAGGCCTCTATATATATCTCTCTCTCTCTGGGGTTTGCGTATTCACGGCTAGTGAGTTTCGGCTGCTCTCCATTGATTAACGCTGTGGAATTCGGTTATACTCGGGGCTCTTAATTATTATTACGCGGAACCGTGATCTCAACCGCGGAAGCGTGTGTGTGTGTGTTATAGACGTGAGAGCATCCCGAAAGGGTTGTGTAGGAGTTGCATGATGTTTACAATATTTTGACGCGTTTGTTAAATTTACGTAAGAGAAATGATGATGTGGGGCTTTTGTGAAAAAAGCAATGCTTCTTGTTTCATTAGAGCTGTTTTGAATTTCTTTTAAAGTTGGTCGAAATCTTATAACTATGTAATGAAAGGCAAACAATACGTTCGCCTACGCCATTCGACAGGGTATTTACGCAGACTTTTCCAAGTTTTTTTTTTGTTAAATGAAGTTATAAAATCAATGCTGTTTCGAATTCTTTACATATAGAAAACAAACTCATTTTCTTCGAGCTTCAAACTTTTCTATTTTATTCGTCGTCCTTCTCTTATACAGGAGACATGTACCATAGTGTAGAGAAATAACATAATTACTCGGAAATTACAATAATTTATAGGTGCTATAAGATGGAAAAATTTAACAAAATTTAACGTTCGAAAAATCAAAGGGAATCGCTTTTTGTTCTTGCAACCCAAGAGAGCAAACGAGTCACTTATGTTGTTACGTTCATCAGGCCGAAAGTAACGGCCTCGACTATAGCCAGCCGAAGCTGAAAACTCGCACCGACTGGCGCACAGGAAGTTATCCAATAATTTTTCTCGTTTTCGCCGAGAGAGGTGATATCAAACGTATTTCTCTTTACAAAAGTCGTTTTTCTCGGGAGAAATCTTAGCGAAACAGTAGAAATAACACGAAGCAACTCAATAACGTCCTTCTCTTTCTCACTTTTCCTCGTAACGGTGCAACTACTGCATGGCTCTCTCTCGTAAAAACGCCATTTCAGGAGAAGAAAGCGTTCAGCCTGTGGTCCTCTCGTGGCGGAAGTTTTATATTTTTTTGTTTATCGAAATGAACGCGTTGAGTGAGAAAAAAACACGACGCGGGGTAACAAAAAAATAATGCACAATGCTGTTTACTTGAGAGTCTATTTCGAAAGAATGCTTTTGCTTGAGGAAAATTTCGTAACAGAATCTTGTTTAAATTATTGTTACGTAATTTTGCGCAACGTTATAATCCGTTAGTTGAACTTTTATATAAAGAATATATTATTACTATAACGTTGTACTTAAATAGTATCGTTATTTATTCGGTGCACTTGTACTTCAATATATTAATATTAGATTTTTGAAATCCTCTCCTTATTATTTTTCCACAGTTCTCGCCAACTTTTCTATATTGAGGCAAAACTAATATTTTGAAACTAGTCGTTTTTTACTGACCAAACGCTACGCCGTAATTAAAAAAGTTTCTCCCTCAAGGCCGAGTGTTAAGAGAAAATGGTTTGCGCATCAATATATATGCAGACGAACTGACTACTTCCCCGTATCCGTGCATATTATCCTCCGTCCTCGATCTCGTCATTAAAGTTCAACCTCTGAACTGTTTAAATAAATTCGCTTTGTATACACAATAATATACGATTTCTCTTACTTTTGTTCATTATTTTACAAGCTCGAAACAACGTCAAACCACCGTTTTTCCATAACACCTTATACCGTAAATTTGCTGTCTTAGGTCGAGCGACAATGCATCAAAGGTAGCCGAGGGACGTTCGAGTCGCAGCCCCTCCGTAGGAAGTGGCGGCCGTCAGAGCGAGACCGTCCCCGAGACGATGTCGTCGCGGTTAGACAGCGACGAGGCAATGGATTGCAAGCCGCCGCTATCACTGCTGCAACAACAGCCGCAACAGTTTTCGCCTATAATCGGCGCCGTTCGACCTAGGACCTCGACGAGTCAGCGCAGTGGCCATCAGCGGAACTTCGACGAGGGGCAGCGATGATGAGTCGGAGCAGTTTTTTTTCGTCACGTCGTTGTATAACTAATGTTTTGCGACGCCGCTAATTTACACGAGTTTTGTAGACCGTCTATATTTTGTACCTGAAGTTTTGTGAACTTTGTCTAGTGTCCTTCTCGAGTCAATAAAAATGGTGGAATGTAGAGCTCTAGTGCGTTTTTATTTCGTTTTGTATATATAGTTGTATAATATGGTTTTGGCGAATTTATCTTGATTCGGCGTTAGGGTCTACTGCTGACAAGATTTTGTTAATGATTCATTTTTTAAATTTCAAGTATGACTAGAAAATCTTTCAGAAACATCATTTTGAATTTGTTGTTAATTAGGAATACGTAGGTAATACGTTTTGGTTTGTTATAACATAATGTATTATTTTAAAATATTAGTGCCAAATTATTTTGTTCTATACAAAGCTGTATAAATAGAGCTATCGATTTCTACTTTTTCTCGGGTTCCATTTCCATTGGACTTCAACGCAAAAACATTTTACTTGGTACTTACATTATTCAATTATCTAACTTAAAATTAGTGAATCAAGATATAAATATATTACTATTTCTCCCAAAAAAATATTTAAAAAAATAAAAAATAGTATATACGCACCTAAGGAGTAAAAAACTTGGACAGTCCATGTAAATTGTCACCATCAGAGCCGAAGGCGAGGGTGGCAATTTACTCGAGATATGGACTGTCCAAGTTTTTTCCTCCCTAGATGTGTAATTTACTATATCTTGACTAAAACACTTGACATTAGTACATCATCACATCATTAAAAATAGGTATTTTTTGAAAATTCAATATATTTTTTTAAACGCTGAACCTCTCGTCCAACCCACCACGCACATCTGAATATTTATGTTTTCAACAAGATCCGCAGCATCATTAATCCCACTTAAAACGAAATATACGCAGTGAAGCCATTAAAAACGTAAACACGAATAATTTTACTCTCAAGAGCATAGCTAGTTTCGAATGCCATTGCCAAGTTCGATCGATCATACATTGTGTCTAACTGTATCTATATACACATATGTACACTGATGCAGCATAAACGCGAGAAAAACAAAAGGCCACGCGTGCGAGGGCCGTGAAGTTCGCGGCGCTCGCTCGGCCCCGAGGAAATTGCACATCGGTCGTCGGCGCTCACACTTGTTTCAATTGCGGACAAGCGCGCACATCGTCAAAATTGTTAGTGGACGCGGTCGCGACCGCAACATTTTTTCTCGCCCTCCCCCTCTTCCCCCGGTCCGTCAGCACCGTCGTCGTCTCGTCCAAGCATCGTCATCATCATCGTCACCCGTACGCGAAAATTACCGATCGTTAAAGGTCCTCGCTGAAGGGGACGATAACCGCGAGGAGGACCAGCGCATCCAGGTAGCGAGAAGCGGCAGCGGCTGGTGAAATGGCCCCGATGAAGAGACCTCGCGAGTCCGCCAGCAAGAAGAACGATAAGCTGAGTAAGTTGATTGAGGCGTCGAATTTGAATTGCCCTAATTACAACGTTGTTGTTTTCTCGCAAAAAACGAAGCTAATGAACATTGTTGTTTTCTATTAAGCACGCTTTCTATCTTTAGATTTTTTTAAAAGTTGCCCAATTTAATTAATTTCTTTTACTTTTATAAGATTCAAAGCAATTATATTATTTAATAAAATCCTCAGTTTAAAATACTTCCATTAAAATCAAAAGAGTAAAAATAAAACGACCTTACGTTTGAATTTACTGTGACAATATATCTCATTATATACGGATAAAATACTTTCTGTCTCGAATTAAAAACAATTCATTTAATATAATTAAAAAACCAGTGCAAACACGAATAAATACTTGTTGCTATGGTGAACGAAAATTAACAATGATTAACAACAAATAACCTATAAAATACTTTCATAAATTACAGTTCAATCGGTACGCAATAACCATTCTCTTTTCCTTGGTACAGAACGTCGCAAACGCGTGACCGACAACACGGACACTATCTACAAGTGTCTGGGCAAGCTGTGTGGCGAGGAATGCCAGCAGGATTTGGTGTCTGTACGGGGCGGTGATCCTCCTCGTCGTGACAGTCACAGTGTACCGAAACGCGACAGACGCGATAACAGGCACGACGAGTTGCGCGATGCAGTAACAGACCTCAGCGACGAGGAGTACGAGGACGACGGGCCGAGCCAGGGTAGCACCGTCACTAAGAGCGGCCGTGTCGGCAAACCGAGCAAACCGAAGAAAGGGGCCACGTCGGGTTCTAACAGCGAGCTACCCTTCAAGCAAGGTGATTACGAGGATACGTAGTTTAAGTACCTTTGCAATTGCGTTGTAAAAAAGTGTTCGAAAAGTAGATTCGCTTTCAGCTCGTGAAATATAAGAGTGAAATGTTCATTAAGGCTCGAGGCGAGCTTTAACGATACACCCTATATTGCTAGCATTTAAGATGTTTTAATTCTCTTTTCTTCGGACGCAGGAGTGCAAAAGGCCAAACGCTGGTTATGCGCGGCCCTGGACTTTGGCGTGCAATCCGAGTACCTGCGGTTGGAGGATTCGAAGGGCAAAGTGTTGCGCGTCGCCTCAGAGCTGCTACAAGTCGGCAACGAGGGTGGCACTGGTGGCAATAGCAATAAGGTGCGTGTTCTACAGCGCGTAGCTGCTGACGAACCGGCACCAGCGCGTAGTCTTCAGCAACGCAAGCGCCGTCGAGAGGAGACGATGCCAGAGGAACCGCGCGACGACGACGATGTAGCCGAACGCAGCAAGCGCCGAAACCGCAGGAACCGCAGCAGGTCGAGCAAACGCGGAGGCAAGAAGCATAGCGCCAGAAGCCGCAGCCGTGGTAGCCGTAGCAAGCGACGTCACGGAAAGAGGCGTGCCGTCAGAAGGTGAATTTTTGTTTTATTTAAAAAAAATTGATTATTAATATTGTGGTGATATGTACAGCCGATCGGAGAACCCGGAAGGTGAGACGCGACCGCAGCAGGCCGGGGGTACGGAGGGGGCCGAGCAGGATGACATGGACTGCAAGGAATCGGGTAACGCCGGTAGCGAGAGCCGTCACGACGAGAACAACGGCAGCCAGAACGAGGACGACAAGAGCAGCGTCAAGTCCCTCAAGTCGACCCAAAATTCTGAGAGTCAGAACACGGTGGAGGAGAAGAAAGAGGATGACGGATCGAACGATGAGGACGAGGATGACGAGGACGACGGCAAGAAGAAATGAGACGAGGTCTGCCGATTTATTCTCGACTCGGTGCTACCCCAGATCCTCCTGAAACTCATGTACCTCTATCTGTGCCGGAAAAAATCATGAGTTAATGCGGTGATGATGGAGAACGTCGCTGATTTAACCTCGCGTGTCGTACGTGGCAACGGGTTCTTTGTACGCAAATTTTCATTGAAATTCAAGTTTGATCGGTAAAATCGTGCATCGTGTGTGCGTTCGTGTCCGCGTGACGATTGCTCTCGTTGTTATAACAAGTGCCTTTTTATACAAATATATTTTGATTTTATAAAATTTATCAATGTTTTTATTTCAGTTGTATACCTGGTTCAATTAGTTAATTCTTGTGGGATAAATGGTAATTATTTTTATAAAAAAAAATTTCTTTACGAGATAGAATCTATTCTGATTCTTTTAATAAAATCATTGGCCACCATGGAATACCACCCGCGAATACTGAAGCATGTATAGCCGACCCAATGAATGCAATTTAATGAATTGCGTATAAGTAGAGGATCACGACGAAAAAAAAAATGATCGGAGTTCAAGGCGAACCGTCGAGGCGAATTATTGGGCGATTGCAAGCTTTCTCGTCTCGTTAGTCATAGGATAAGCGGACGAAACGAAAATTAGGGCGTGCGGTTGTCCTTTGATAGGTTCGAATCGACGTGATTTCTAAAAAGTTTCGGCGAGCATTTGACTTTTCTCTTTGATTTTCGCCTTGTCGTTTTTTTAGGTTACAGGAATATTTGGTATTGAATTGATCGATATTATATAGGTACTTTAATTAAGGATGATCGACGGCACTTTAATTAGCAATTAGCACAGAAATTTCGTTAATTTTTCGCTTTATCAATTCACGTACTTTAGGCTTTTCCTTTTATTTCTATCATACTGATCTGTTGTTATAAAACGTAATACTTATGGGTTATTTATTATTAACTATTTTTAGAATGTAGTATTGATAGAAATTAAATTACTTTAGCCAATGAACCCAAGTAGTAAATAAATTAAGATGAAAAATGATCTTGTTCTAATTTTTCCATTTATATTTCCAAGAAGTATTCAGTTACTCCATTATAAACTTGTAATTTAATACGAATCGGAGTCTGTCGAAGAGTATAGAATATATAGAAATAAACGTGTAATAATAGCTTTGTAATACAATATTATCGGTAATATTATTGTTTGAATTGATGAGGAAATGGAATAGTTGCGTTTGCAAGAGGTTCGTTGTAGGATTTTCAATGTCCATCAGAAATAAGCTCTCTTAATGAGAAGTGAACTCGGGATAAAGGAAAGCGGAAAATAGAAAGAAAATACCGTGGAGGTGGACACCTTTACTGTATACGTCCTACCTACGTACAGACCATAAAAAACGCAAGTATTCAAAGCATTTGGACATTTCAATTTACAGACAAAAAGCAGACGTAGTAATTACATTAACAAACGCACATATAGGTATATTTTTGACATTAAATGACAATTTAAATTCATTTCATTTCAAATACCGTTCTTTTATCAATCCATAAAATACATTTATAAATTCGAAAATAGAGTTAAACAAAGTTTTTCACACAAAATACCTACTCTCTGAATATTAATCTTAAGTTATACTTATTTTAAAATGAAATAAATCAATCGTATAACTGAATAATTGTTTTCATTAACCATTTTGCAAGTACATACTGGATAATTTACGTAAGCGACAAAAGTAATGTAAGAAAAACAATAAAGCAACTGCAAAGTTATTAGCATTACCTTGGTACTTCCTGGTCCAACGAGTTAACGCGTCAAAGCTAAATTCAGGTTAAAGCAGCTTCATGCAAAAAGATAGTAGGAAAGGATTAAAACTGTATTATACAACCTACGGAAAAGTAGGTCAGAATGATTTGCAAACGCATACTCCATAGGATTATGTTTTATCCCATGCCATTACAATTGTAAACAAGTACTGTTTCTATACTGCACCAAGTGTTTTTTATTTTAAAAAAATTACTTCTGATTCTCAATCACTCAAATAACGTACAAAATTGCCATTAATCTACAATACTACACCTTCGTCATTGCTCTTTTCCCTTACAATACGATTATAACTCGTATTTGACTTTCACCTCTGATTCAACAATCGCAAAATTATTCCACTCGCACGCGTGTCTCTATACGTTAGCGGAAGGCTAAAATCGCCTGAAAAAGAATCTTCAGTGTGATTCAATAGTCTTAATTGGATGAGGCCGAATCAGGAAGTACTCAATTCCGTGTGTATAATAGAGCCAGCAGAATAGGGCAGGGGTGAGGGGAAGAGCGTAAGGTAGCGAGGGGAAGAGGATATCGCGCGTATCGAGACAGCGGGGGAAGATATCAAAAGGTCGAGTAAGAGGAAAAGAAAGAGGCAGATGGCACGAAAAGAACTGTGGGGGAGGGAAGAGTAATTGTGAAGATGAGAAGAGACTGACTTTATGTAGGATAATGAGCGAATTATTAGTGGGATCCTGAATTGAGTATTTGCACAAATTTGTGAGTTTTTCTCTGATCAACTTGCTAATTGGTATGTATTTAGAGACCCGTACCTATTATACTCAATAAAACAATTATACATTGATTCCTTTATAAAATTGAACGTTTCTTTCTTCCAACATTATAAGTATAATGAGTATGAAACATGGTCTCAATAATCATTTTTCCTCTTCTTATATGAAAATGAAATATTAAGTTATTTTATAAAACGCTACTTAAACGATAATATTCCCCGTGAAATAAAATTCTTAAAAATTCGATCAATCCCAGATTTTCATTGTAAATTGATATTTATGTATATCTATGCGGGCAAATTGAATCCCCGGACGAAATCGGCCGATGGTGGTAATAATCGCACATGCATGCGTGATCAAAGCCAGCGCAGAAATCAATTATACTCCCGGCCGTTGCGGAGCACAGCAACTCCACACCAGCAGCAGCCTCTCCAGCCAAGCGAAACCTTGCGCCTGTTGTATTTCTTCGTCCCGTCGGGTACAGCAATACAATTCTGCGGCGTGTGTGTGTATACTTATATATATGCCTACGTGCATTATATGCGGACGCCCACGCGGCAAAGCACCGCCGAAAATATACGGGCGCGTAAAGCCGCCAACGGCGCTCATAAATCGCGCAAATGACCGTAAATACATGCGTATAATTACGTCAACGTGGATGTATATATACACATGTACCCCTAGTCGGTCTGCATCTACGAAATTCCTTCCTTTGTAAAAAAACAAGCTTTATCCCTCGTTACATTAGTGGCGTACCCCAAGTGTTATACGCGCGCAGAGGTTTCTTTCTACGCCTCGCCCTTTTTACGGTTTTCATTTTATTTTTATACATTTGCCACTGCCGTGGCCGTCTGAACTCCGCTGTTTTATTGGCGCCCTTTCCGCCCTCAACGGGAGTGGAGAATGATAGGCTAGTCCGATAAGCACATTTTTTTAATTTGATGATTTTTCCCAAGTTTTGCATGAACTATAACAGCAAGTCTATAATAAAAGGAAATAACGTAAAACCTTTTGATATCTATGAATGAATGTTCTCTTATCATATAATTGAATCTTTAACCGTTACATATTGTACGTATATATTTGATAAAATTTTATATGAGAAGCCCCAACAAGCAAAGTGCTATGCCGAGATTCAACAAGAAGAACTCACAGTGAGATTGGCCATCAAAATGCAAGATTGATGTTATGGGAGTGTAGAGTTCTATTATATAAGAGGCGTAAATTTGTGTCCCATAAGGTGAGTGTGAGAGCGTTATCTACCGGATTTCTAATCAAATATAGCCCTTCTATGGAGTTTTTTCATTATTAAACACATGTAATTAATTAGAACACATGCATCGTGATCTATTAACACCTATTTAGGTATCAAGATTAAACATCTAAATATAAATACAAATTTTAGGTGACGCATGCATCAGTTATTGACATTCCATAATAACACAGATAAATATTACTGCGCCTTAGTTATTTTGTCCTGTGTTAAAAGATAGGATACAGTAATGTATTATTATATTAAAAAGAAACTTGTAGGGCTAATAATAAAATTGTATACTAAAAGCTGAAGTATTGTTAATGTATAAAAATTTTATGCACCGGTATAATATTGTTCCAGATAAAATGTTACATTCGAGCATACTTCAATTTTTTATTATTTTTGTAACAAACTTTTAAAGAATGAATTTTGTAATTACACTCCACAGCAATGTGATGTATAATTTATGCATAAAATTACATTATATACAAAAGTAATAAATTTTAATGGCCTGCAAATGTAAACCATTTCTTCCCCAATGCAAGGATACTCCTATTTTACACAATATTTTTCTTTTACTTCAGATAATAATCAAAAGACAGCTAAGTGCTTACTTCTACTACAGTCTGCATG
Organism: Torymus auratus; assembly: GCA_900474315.1. Classification (NCBI taxonomy): domain Eukaryota; kingdom Metazoa; phylum Arthropoda; class Insecta; order Hymenoptera; family Torymidae; genus Torymus; species Torymus auratus. Next base: position 38,046 of record UXGD01000234.1, on the reverse strand, counting down.
AATTTGCTTGTAATTTTAAAATCCTAACATTTTGTTGACTTCTTTTGTTACTCAATGAGTATTAAAAGCTTTGTAGAACTGCATCGATAAGTTGCTTATACCTTTGAGAAGATGAAAAAGATATTGTGCAAGTACAAATTCCATTATCTATTGCATCATCCAAAAACTATTCACTCTCCATAAATACAATACCAGGAACCACATGCTTAACACACCTCCATGATATTACGCCCTTTCCTTACGTCCTCCCTACCAATATTTGCACACGAAAATACGTCCCGTCACCGCGCCAATCAGTCATCAGCTCTAAAAATAGCACGTGCGCGACATCGCTCCCACGCACTATACCGCAGCAACTCTCTTTATACCCTCTATAACGCGAATCCTAAAAAAGCATGGCGCATCCCTAGGTACCAATATAGACACTGCACTGCACACCACGCGCGCACAGATCGATGGGGCGAAGTAAAGAGAGATATAATACAGCTATGTGTAAGGTATATAGAGGATGCATCGCGTTCTTCGCGTCGCCGGCTTCTGCTCGGCTCGCGCACCACGTGCGGAGGGTGAGAGTCATGCGATCGAGGGAGGGAGAGAGAGAGATTCGCCGCCGTCGCCGCCGGCGTCGGGGAGAGAGAGCGACGGACTTGCGCGACCGGCGGCGCGGCGCGTCACGGAGCCGCGCGCAAACGAGAGAGGAGACGAGACGCGCGCCGGAGAACCAGTCGACTCGCGGCGCCGCGGCGCAACGCACGCACGCATACATGCACGCACTTATATAGTACGCACCGTCGTTGTGTCTCTAGAAATTCTGGCCTCTTGTCGTGGCATTTTTTGTTTGTTTTTGGAATCGATTGGTTTTAGTGCCCAGTACATTTGTTTCGTTATAGAGCTGACGAAGGAGTGGTGATAAATCAGTTGCTTCCGGTGTGCGAGAGGAACGAGGAAAGGGGGAGTGGACGAGCTGTGTGAATTTAAATTTCAATGTTGCGGGAACGTTATAGCGCTGGTGCGTGACATTTTGAGAATAGAGCAAAATTGATCGAAACTGTGTGTGTGTGTGGTGTGATGTAAACAAACGATTGCGGGGGCTGTACTTTGCCTGTGGAAAGTGTATCGAGGAAAAGTTTTCCCCGGAGAAGTCACTTTTGAAGTAAGTTTGTGATTACTTTTTTTATGAAAAACAAATCTCTTGCGTACCACGCCAGATTGAACTGCAATCGCGGAGAAAGATTGCAGTCTAAATTCAACTATACTTTCATAGGTGTAGTGCGATTTAGAAAACGCGGCTATAGGAAACTTTTGTATTTTTAAATTTCGCAAAATGAAGAACATCGTAACTTCTTCGTTATATTTTCTTCTTATTAATAACAATATAAATATTATAAAGTACAGTGTTTAATTAAAATAACAACTTACAGAGATTTTTTTATATTATAGTATGGCAAACAAGTAGTGTCTTATAATTTATTGTTGATTCTATATCCATATATCATTCACAATTTTATTAGCCCCCGTGCGCGTGAGTTAAATAGCAACCCCATTTGGTTTGTGCGCAGACCGGTTAGATGTGAAAAATAAAAACTGGAATTTTAATCTGAAATATTAAACCGAAAATGTACTTCTAATCATAAAATAGCTGTAAATAATAATCATACAACCGATACAATCATTTTCAAATTCATCCATGATCTATATATTTAGCGGAGTAAATAGCAATAAAACAAAATACCGGTTGTTCGACGATAATTGATGGTTGCGAACGAACTGTAGAAACTTTCTGTTTCCATTCAATAGCACGCGCCGAAATAATTGATATTTGCACGGCGCCATTAATTATTTTCGTGTCTCTATACGTTCACACACTCGTGAGCAAACACATAACAAGTGGCAGGATTTCTTTTAATTAAAAAATTCCTCTGTCGCAAATACTTACTTTATTTTATTATTTAGCGAAGATGTATTACCTGGCATGGATGGGCTTTTTCAAGCAATTAAAAATTAATTCGGATCCTCATTTGATAAATGCATGGAAACGAATATGTGTAATTCATTCTAAAATTACGTAAGTGCCGAGTTTATTCCGTTTGGATGCACCCCGTTTAAATTAATCCTTTTTTAAATATTTATCACTGGCAATTCGTTTTTAAGTAATTAAAAAGGCGATAAAGAAAATTGCTTCATCGTTGTGTTGCGAAATGCTTTATTTTCCTAATGAAGAGTAATTTACCAAAAAAAGTATAATAGAATTAACAACGGTACTTTAGCTTCAGGGACATTAATTTTATCTCTGAATAATAAAAAGTTTCAAGAAGACTTATGCCATCGGCAAGGTACTTAACACACGCAATTAATGTTAGTAAACAAGATATAAACCAAAAGAAAAAGTTGTTGTGCCTAGTGATTAACTATTAAAGGTACTTTTGAATATGAAACATATAAATACCTAGAAAACTAATTAATGAAAATAATATTAACTAATTGTTAACAGTAAAAATAAATAAAAACCAAATGAATAAAATAATAAAATAGTACAAATACTATATTTGTACAGTAAATTGAAAACATATTCAAAACGATTCTGTTATGATACAACAATTTACAACAATCACACCTAAATGTAAATTTACAATTACGGAGCCTCGTTCGTTACGTACCACTCGCATTTGCCCGTTAGCAAAAGAGCTATATATGTTTTTGTACGACTGCGAATGTGAGTTTAAAAATGAATGCGCTGAAAAAGCGCTCCGAGTGCTTCAATGCAAGGCAACGCAAGCGCGGTTTTATCCACGGCTGTACACTTGCTACTTACACGCCTTCGTTTTATGCTATGTCTCGCGGTTACGGACTTTCACTGTTTGGCTATATGTATGTACAGGCAAAAGATGCGACGTGATAAAATCAGCCGGCAAAGTGAACTGCTTACTTTTTCATTCAGACATATATGTTTTTGTTGTATTTTTTTTATATTTACACGTGAAGAGACTAACTCGTTTTAATTATGAAAAATTTTCCTTTACATGAGATAAAGAGTATAAAAATATTCTGTAACTACTTAATTGCTGAGCTGCTTTTATATTTTCTAGTACGTAATATGTTATAATACTTTAAATTTTAATTATGATAAAATATAACAATTATATAATACAGTATAATATGGTGCAGCAAGATTTAGCGATATCAATGGAATTCTAAATGCATGTTACCAGTTAGTGATGGTTTTATCAATATATCTCAAGTCCATACTTACTATTACTTAAAAATGATACTCTCCTAACATGTGGTCTATATATTTATAATTATAATTTGCAACGCATCCAATGAAAATTTGCTTTTCATGATTTTTTTTTTTCGTTTAGCTTGATGGAAATTGTCTGATGCAAGATCCATTACACTAATTGTTATACTACCCGTTGTTATATATTTCGTTTACATGCAACTACTAGAGCAAATGTGAGCAAGATGGGCACGTTACGGAAAATTGAATAAATAATAGCGTGCATTAGTATCACACAGCCATTCCAAATGAAAAAAAAAATGTACAAAATAAGAAGACAACAAAAATTTATATTTCTCTTACATTTCAAGTCGTGAATTGCAGCATAACCGAATCAATTTTATAACTTAAACTTCCCATCTAGATTTTGAAGGTCTTAAAATTCGCCGGCTAAAACAGGACAGTGGAAAAGAAGGATCAACTTAATTTTTTGGCAAAGAGCTTTCTTTAACACATTGTTGCAAGATCTTACGAAGTGTACCATGTTGTTTTGAAACAAAGTTGATTGATTTTCTATCGCTTACATCAGTTGATACGGCTTCCTTCAAAGTTTCTTCTGATATAACGTATCAGAACGAAAAAAAACATAAAATAAAATCAACCTGTATTTTTAAACTCACATAACTCGGGCCGACGGTATGTTTTGCTCGGTATAGACATACTATAATACTTTAAATAAATGTTGAATTTGCAGCGCAGATATTTTTTTAAAGTTTATCAGGGTCCACTCTTAAAGCTAATATCAAGTATTATTGTTAAATGCGTTTTGAACATGAAAAGAATGAACAATCATCTTTTGCTTATCATTACCATCGATGTGCTTATCTCTATAGCGATCAAAGCAGAATAAAACATAGTTGATCATGACATTCACTATGAACACATGATGGTTTTTTAATATTTTATGTTACCTTATAAGCAGGCTCGTTTACCCTAGCCCCCGATATTACAGATTTAATTGCTCAGCACAAGTAAACTTGACCTCAACTGTAGTTACATTACTGTTACCTTAATTCGCGAATGTTACAATATATCCTTATAATAGAATTTATGACATAACATACTTGTACTAAGAAAATATTTTTCCTACTTATATCAACATCATAATAACCTAATAATGAAAAAAAATCACGAATAAAAAATCTAAACAAGAATAAAAAATCTCTCTTTCTCGGTATTTATTCTAAGGACGCTTTTGAAAAATTTCCAGCTTTGAATCACGACTGCAAACTCCGCGTCGATAGAAAGATTTCTTCGGCACTTTATCGCTGAATCGCGTGAGCTTGCGCGCGCGCGCCTTTTAAAGATTTTAAAAGCCGCCACGTGTACGGTATCGACTCTATATATATAATATGTACATAGTCGACTTGAAACTTGTACCCACACATCTCCACTCGCGCACTTATAAACACACGTCTGCGGGAACGAGAGAGGGCAGGAACTATCTGCGGGTTCTTTGCTTCGATTAAATTTCATCGACCTCGAGAGGGGCAGGCGGCCGGGATGCGTTGTTATAATATGATTGACGCAGAGTAGCTGCTGCTGCTGCTGTCGACCCTCGCTGCGGTCGTCGCGCGTTGCGTTTGAAAAGTTGTAATTGCAAAAAACTTTGCGGTGCCTATAGCTAGCCCGCGTATCTGTCAGGTGGTGTTCCACTGCGGTGGTGTGCCTTCGCAGGGGTTTTCTTTTTTTTTTTACACGTACATAGCCGTTCGTTTATGCATGGCAGCGGAAAAATACCGAGTGGGTATATATAGGCGCCCGCGGTTTTAATTCAATTAAAGTTTATGCATGGCGATTCGGAGAATATTGTTTCTCGCGCGAGAGGAGAGGGAGATTTTTAATTAAAAATTCGTGGTTCAATGCGCGACGGCAATGGTTTTGCTGTGTTTGCTTGTCGGAGGCAAAGGCGCGTTTCGCTCTTTATGAAATGACGAAGAAAATTGTCGATTCGAATGCTTTATTTGTATTAGCTTTAATTGGTTGAAAATGTTTAACTCTTTGGTAAATATGTCTATATGTAAAGCTCTTGTTTTTCATTTATTTAATAAAGGTGGAGTAAGGGTTTATTATACCAATGTCGTGTATATATTGAAAATATCATCAAATCAATATACATTAAAAAGAAAACCATTTCATTGATTTTGTATAAAGAGTATTTACAATTGTAATCATGCCCAAATTTTATATGTGCAAGTACTAAAATTAACATAAACTTGACAATGGGTATAAATGACAACTAATGCTATAATAAGCTAAAGTATTGTAACTAGATGAATTGTCGGTAACTTTAATCGTATGCTAGGCATTTCTAAGAACCTAGGACTTCAAATATGACTAATTAGAGGGCATGTGTGAGGGTAGATTTACCTTGCTCACAAGTTGCTGAATGTGTAGACTAAATAACACAGCATGCAAACAGTAAAATAGTAATTATAGGTAGATTAAAAAAAGAATATCAAAACGAACAAACCAGCTCATATTAAATTTATGAAATACAAATACTGTATTTTTTTTCTATTGAACCATTTTAAACCTTCCAGAGGTTTATTTCTGTCAAATACTTTATGATTAACACTAGAAACTATCAATAGTTTGAACGTATCATCAAAAAAGAATAGTCAACGAGTTAGTGAAAGTTTCGTTATATTTTGTTTTTTTTTTTTTTTTATAATTATATACATTAAATGTTTCATAAACATTTATATATTTGAAAATTTGTGGATCTACCAATAGGCAAACAGATATAATTATGTGTACACTTGGAAATACAAACGAATAAATTGTGCACATATTTGCGCGGTAGTTTTAAAGACAAAGTGCACACAAAATTATATTTATATATCAAGTAATTGCTGAAATCAATTTTATCATTAATACAAGTACATATTCGTGTTTTCATTGATCGATCGACTTATGCTTTTATATACACTCGTTTATATACTCTGACATTATAGAAGCAATTGGATACGATTAGATAAAAACAAACAGAAAGGTAATCTATTATCTTTGAATTGTATAACAAAAATATATTTCTTAGGATTAAAATATACTAAAGGTTGTTGCACTCTTCGTTAAACAAAGTATTCAGCATATTGAGGTTGCCTAAAGTCAACCTAAATCATTGTTTATAAAGATCGCTCATATACTTAGTCACTGAATAAAGTTACACTATTTGATACGACTTCATTAATAATGCCCGTAAATACACTAAATCATTTTAATCTAAAGATAGTTTAACAATTTGAAATCGAAGCACGCATTCTCATCTCGCACACCTCTGATCCAGAAAAAAAATCCCTATAGATACTTTAGATTTGCATCACAAACGTGACATACAAAGAAGCCGCTTACTTTATACAGTTAAGCAATACGATTCTCTCATAAAGCAGCAGACCGCTGTTAAAAATTTTCGCGAATAAATTCTCAAAACGTGATTCCGCAGCGCGCGCGGGAAGGTCACAGGTGGCTCTATCTCTATCTCTCTCTCAGTGTCGCGCGGTGCGTGCGCGAGGCTTAAAAAATTAATCGCCACGCGGGCCGGCATCGCAAAAGAGGCTTCCGTGTCGCTATAGCGTTTATATCCTCTGAAGTTTTATCTTGAGAAGGTTTGCTCGATTATGTGAAGAAGGCGGGTGAGAGCGTGACTGCGCGTTATTTCGCAACTGTAATTATGGTAATGGGAAACCCTTTATTTTCCAGGCAAGCGGATTTTTGACGCTTATTTCTTCTATGTGACAAAAAAGGCAAAAATAGCGGCCGAGGTGACAATCTTTCGCCCGGGCTTTGCGAATAAGTGACAAATGATAGCGGGGGAAAATATTTATTATGCCCTATCACTATGGCAAGAATAAATTACAAATCATTAATATTTATTTTTAGTTTTTCGTTATAACTTTGCGTTATATGTGGATTACATTCGTTCGGCCGAACAATTTTCAGAAAATGTAAACAAATATGATTTTCTCACTGAAATTACGAGTAAATTGCCTTCGATAATATATAGGTACTGTTTGAATTATTTTATAATTATCATTGGAAGTAATTATTTGGAATCGACGCAGAAACGATGTTTGAACAAACAGAATTAATCGACTTACTACGTTTTGGCTAAAAATATATACTGAATTAATTAATAACAGTCGAATTAACTTGCTACATTTCTCAGTACAAATCGAATTTCGAATCGACAGTCAGGACATCTGATTCGGATTACAAAGTTTCTCAGCCTCTGTCACACAGCTTTCAGATTAATTCTTCAAACGCACATGATGGTAAAAGAGAAAATTGCAAACGCCACAGACGTCATCGCAGCAGTGCAATTGCAAAACATACACGTATACACACGTGGCCGCTGTAAAGTTCATGATTGCCGCGGTGCCAACCCGTAATCATCGGTTGCAATTAACGTTTATAATACCCGCGGCCGTCATACAAGCAGATGAATAAGCGATAATCTCTCCTACTGGTCAGCGCGTGACCGGGTTAATCCAGGCGCGACAATATCATTCGTAGCTGTCCTCGGGCACTACCCCGGCGTTGTTTAATTTGTCTTTCTTGTCGTCGTCGACGTCGTCGGCTTGATCTCGTGCGGCCTCGCCGGTGTGTTGGCCGAAAACGTGTCCCGACGAAATGAGAACTTGTTCGTTACGCATCGCGCCATCAGCTGAGTATAGAAAGGGCGAACTATTATACGCGAAAGGTGCAACGTGACGGGACTCCCGATTCACCCCCTCGATTGTGAATCATTGTGTTGGTGGAATGCTGACGTTCGTTAATCAATTTTCTGGGTGTTCGTTAGCGCGACGGCGCGCGAGATGTATTTTCGGAGCTTTTTTGCGATGATAAAAATGGGACAACGAATGGCGAACGACTCGCCCGCACGTAGCGGTGGTGGTGACACGTACCTATATAGGGTGAACGTTATTCGGTTGTTTTGAAAAATGTTATCGGCGCTGTTAAAATGTCACATATCATGCGTGCGCGCGCGCGGGGTAGATAGGAGTTTCGTGTTTCCAATGCATTAGAAGCCGCCGTGGCAAATGTCGTATCGCCATTTGTAAATGGCCTTGACATTTATTGATTTCAACTTCAAGTAGCACTGAAAATGTTTTATAAGAATGACAGCAATTGCACGTCATCCGCGTTTTTAACGGCATTGTAAAGGGATGATACCAGTTTTCTATTATTAAGTATAGATGGGGTCTTCTTGCTGATAAATTATTAAAATGCGTAAAACGACTCACTCGAAACAAATTTGTCATCCTAATTAATCAGATTTTGGACGTAATCGAATCTTGGTATATAATTTATTGAGAATGAGATTACATATATAATTATAATGTGATTTTTCATCGTATATTTATGAAGAAATTAAGTTCTTTTCATTTTTATTTTTTGCTTAACTATCGTTTCCATCAATTTTCAAAATGTCAATTGAAGTAAAACATTTTTATATTTAATATTAATTGTAATTGTACTTAACAGGCTTCAATATTTCATTATTCACCGAAGGTCAATGTCAAGTTAAAAATTAAAGTGTATATAGTATACGCTTAGTATCTTTATTGACCTGAATATTCATTTTATTTTTAAATCAATGTTTAGATTTTAAAAAATTTTATTTTTCTTATTTAAAAAAATATTCCGTTCCAACACACGTTTTCAATACATTGTTATGATATAGAATACCGTTGTTATATTTGAAGCCTCTCATAAGAAAAGTGGCTAAGTCCACTTTTCAAAAAAATTGAGATAGACCCAGATTCGTATTTTATGGACTATTTTTTATCATTTCTAAAAATAAAATCATAAAATTTCGTATATTTTTATTTTGGCTCTTGCATGTTTAAAAACAGCTGCAAATCAATAAATCTCCAAGTCCATTGTATGCGCATACCAAAAATCGTCAAGTCCAAAATGTCATTTAATTTTAAATAGTAATAGAATTTTTTCTTAAAAATTAAACTTTGATTTCCTATTAAATGATGTGCAAAAATGATCTCTTTTTTTGTTACAATTTAATAGTGTCATGTACGCCGCTGTTCTTGAGATGCATGTTTTTGACATTTTACTCAAAATGCGATAACATGGACTTAGCCACTTTTGTTATGAGAGGCTTCATTTATTGTTCCGTTATTATATTTTTAGGACTTTCTTATCCTATTTGACGTCCCCAAACAATTAAACCATACTTTTAATAAACTCGATTTATATGCAACTCAAAATAATAATTTACGACGTTTCAAATTGATCGTCAGCGTGTGCTCTATTGCCACTTTATACGAGTCGAAATTATCGATATATCAAACTTACGGGCACTATCTCACGTCCGTCACATAAACAACGGGGTAATTAAAATCTACTGCCTTACTTTTATGGTATCGAGATAACGTAGCAGGGGGGGCCTCTCGCATCGAAAAGTCGACTTTCGAAAAACGGCCGCGTATAGGCCGTAAACCGATGGGTACTGGGATCCACACCGCAATCAGCCTCTGCACGCCGTTAATGGCTTCGTTTAACGATAAGACGGATTTACGGAGGCCTGCGAACTCGGCGTTCCTCTCCTGAGCCCCGATGCGTGTCCGATGTGTGGGAAATAAAACAAAAGCTTCTTATACATCCGCTACGGTGACAATATATATATATGAGAGGGGGAAAGTTTAACGCGTGCCACTCGCGTCTCGTCACGTTTTACTGCTTGTTCTTTCCACTCTTTCTACTTCTCTCCTTTCATACTTTCCATACTCGAGAAGTACGCTTGTGAAAATGTTGCCGAGCTCGTGCTACCTATAGGCGTACATACACATCCGTGAAAAAAAACGAGGAACTTGGCTTTGCGAAAGTATTCGGAACAGGTATGTCTTTCTCTCTCTCGATTAATAAAAATCTTTTTATGGGCGCTAAAACAAAGATTGATACGCGCGATAAATGAGGCGCGACGAAATGGACCCTTTTTTATACGATTGCGCAAAAAGGTTCACGCGACGAGAGTCGCTCGCGAGCGTGCGGGATTATGGGGATTATTATATTTTTATATTCTGGTTTTATCTGGTAATGCTAAGAATAAAGGCCCTAACCTAATAAACCTTTATAAACAATAAACTATTTCATTACCGGGGTATTGATCGTCGGCACGAGAGGTACTATTAAAAGTGTAACTAACAGGAGAATTATGCAAGTTGATAGAAAATTCAACTATTTTTAATTTTGTTATGACAGTAGTGTTTAATTATAAAAGTTTACTGACTTTACATAAAAATGTTTGTTTGAGAGAGAACGACTTCTGCTGGTTTCTATCGGAAAATACACTTGGTATTATGCATCGATATTTTTTTCTTTTTGAAATTCTGTTAAAGCCGCATTGTTTCATGATTACTTTCGATAGAACACTTTGTTTGGTTTTCTCAGAAAAAAAAGATCCCTTTAACAATGTTTTACTTTACTCAGAGACAATAGACCTTTATAAAAACCTTCGAACCTGCGTCTTCTAGACCGCATATACACAAAAGAAATATCTATCAGACAATGCATATATACTTTGCATCCACAATACAAGCAACTTTTCCACAAACGAAATCACACAAAGAAAAAAGTTACAATAAGCAAAGTTTCGATATCAGTGTCTTTTTCTCAATAATTTTTTCTCTACACCTCACGTATGCATTCCGTCAATTGCATTCTTTATTGTATAGCATCACACGCGTCGTCGTTGCGTTGTTGTCATATCGAACTGCAAAATATAATTCATTCTCGTCTACTCGCCGATGTATATATATAGCTCTATAAAGAGCTTCGAGAGCGTCAAGAAAATCAGCTGTGAGTAGCATATAGCCGGCCCCCGTCTTGCACGCGCTCGAGGTGCTTTTATCGGGAAATTCCATTTTCCGCTACCGCACGACGCGCTATAAAGTTCACGTGTACGCGCGATATAATCGCGCATATATAGTTGTCGTGCGCGCGTGCGTATGCGGTCGCTTGTGTACGCGCAAAGTGCCTTTGTAGAAAGGCCTGGGAATGTTTTCCGAGGATGATATTGGGTATATTATGACCTGATGCTTTGCAATATTGTTATTGTTATGTGAAGAGAGAACGGGGGAGGGGAGAAAACACTTGCTAAATGGAAAAATGATTGATTGCAAGTCCACGTGTGATTGCACCTGTTCTTTAGCTTAAAGAAATAACAATCTTTTAATTGACATAACCAATGATGATTTCAATATTTTAAATGTATAATTAGTTACATCAACAACTACCTTTTTACCATTCAAATGATATTAATCTGAACTCAATTTTCTTCTTTACATAATATTTTTCTCCAATATAGAATAGAATATGTACAATGCCTCAAATTAATTATTGTGAGACGATACCAATCCTGCTATTGAAATTTATATAACCAGCATTAAACGTCTGAGACAAACATCTCGAATATAACAACTAAGATAAATCTAATCTTGATATACCTTATTATAGATGCCTTGAATGGCTCCGACACACCCACCTAAATGGTATACTGATGCAATACCACTTCTGGAAAAAGACTTCCATCCTAAGAATAATTAAAAACAGATGGCTTCCGGCCCTTTCATCGGGAACAAACTTTGACGCGTATCAGAAAGTGCGAAAAGCCGCGCGCCGGAAACGTCTCTCCCGTGGCGAATCTTATGGCGGCAAAGGACGACGGCGCGTGGGGGCATTCCGACTCCGATAATTTAATACGCCCGCGTGCAGTCATCCGCGCCCGCGTAAACAGCGAAATGACAGCCGCAGCGCCGCTGCAATTATCGCCACTGCGAATCTCAATCAAGGACAAAAGAGGGAGCGCGGCTATTCCGAGAGGAAGAGAGAACCAGTCGCAGTCACCGGCTGTCGCGTCTCTCTCACTCTCTCCCTCGTCCTCTATATAGCCCTCTGCAGCTGCAACCATGTTGATTATTTTGAAATAAATCATATAGGTGCGCAGCTCTCTGATATGGTGTCTTGTTATCAACTGTGGATTGTGATTTATAAATTGAAAATTTTTTAATATTTTTTTTAATCAATAATGAAGAATATAAATTACATAATTGTGCAAGATAATTAGTGTATATAGGATTGTTTAAATTTTATTATTTTTCAGTTGTTTTAATCCCTTAACAAATTAAAGTATATAAAACGCTGAAGTATTTTGCACGTATTACTCGATGGTATGTTTTATTCCGCTGCAATATCTCTTTGTATTGGTTTTCCGTGTTCGTTATCCAATGCCCGTGACAAAAACCTTTTCCGCTTTGCTTTTGGAACTTTTAAAAGTAAAAACGTATTCTGTTTTCTCTCCAAGCTATTAAACGTAAATGAAAAAACCATATCATCGAAATACTATCTTTTTCGTGCTCTATATTGAAACGTGTGGATCGAGTTTCTGGAATTTTTTCACAAATATTTTCCACTATTAAGAGAGTTTCTTACCAAAATGCAATACTTAAGATTCATGAAGCTATTGTAAAGATTATATGTTGGAAAAAGAATAATTATGCTTATTAATAAATATCGTATCAGAACCACGGAAACTTTGTATGAAAGAGTGTTTGATTGTGGATGTTAAAACTGACAATTGAGTTTTAATATAGAATATTATTTTAATGAAATTATTTTCAACCATGATATATGAAAATATATGAGAAAAATGTCCAATTATTGTTTTTTTTCATGGTCCCAACATGCCTTCTCAGGCACGTCCGTTTCTCGGGAGAGCCTTATATTTTTTAAAGCTCCAATTCCGGAGCTGATTTTTCTTTTATCGTCATACGTATAATACAAGACAAGTTCTGAACTATTCAAAAGATTTTGTTATACAGTTCTTTTAGCATTAGCTATATTTTTATAAAAACGTTGAAAAGAAACTTATACACTTTAAAGATGAATCCTTCTGATAAGACAAGTCCTGCATAAAATTTTAAAAAGTGAAAATACCCTCATTCATTTACCCTTTTCAGGTATAAAAAATTTTATTTCCTTGAAAAATTTAAATGTCGACTAAACAGAATAAATATTTCATTTCATACATATCATAATAAATATGATACATGCACAAAGGCTTTTTTGAAAATTACTCTCGATTTTGTAATATAGTGTATTACAAAATAAATATATACTCAATCATGCTTATAATATACCTAAAATGACGCTATCGGAATACATAAATACTTTTATGAAAAACCGATTCATCAATCCGATGCCCAAACAATGTTTGACGTGGAATACATTTAGAACGTGCCATATGCGCATCACTCGGGTGATGCAAGATTTAGTATACGAACGATATCAAAAATGAGAAAATAGCACTCGAGGTACAAAAGGTACATCGGCGTGGTTATACCTCAACTCTTTAGAAGATATTTATTTGATGTCATTGACTTTACAGCTCTACAGAATGCACAGATTTTTAATTACAATTCGCTAGACGTCAAGCGACTGATTATTTTCAAGGTCCAACGAGAAGAGAGCAAAAGCAACGTATGAAAAAAAGAGAGGGTAAACGATATAGCAAAGACACGTGCGAGAACGATAATTCCCTCTCTTTCGCAAGCAATTATATTTAAACAAATAAAATTATTTCAGTGTTTCAAATGGCGTCAACACTCGTTAATTAATATGTTATATATCCGCACGCGCGCGGTCTCTTGTTTATGCGTTGATCACTCATACATCTATACGTACACCGCGCGATACGCATAAAAGGAGCTCGTTAAATCCCCCGTGTGTCAGTGCGTGTGCGCGCCCGTGATGGAAGTTTTAATGCGCCGGTTATATTTCGACCGAGTTAGCGGAGAGAGATCCCTCTCCATTCTCACGTGCCATTAGCTGCGCCGCGCAATTTATGCGGACGCAGTTTTTGCGGGGGGTGCGGAAATTAGTGTGTATATCTTTGCGAAGCGCGGACTTTCACGTGCTGATGGCGCATATGTATGATGCTGTTGCGCGCGCACGCGCCGGTTGTATGCAGATGCGATTCGCGCGAGTCGGCTGGAATGCTGCCAAGCCGTCGCAGTTGCTTTTCTTGTCGCACAAAACGATTTATTGGGAAACGTTTTTGTTTTTTGTTTTTTCAGAGGGGGAACGGAGATTATTACGGTTTTTGGAGGCTTCTAGAATTTTTGGGTGAAAGGTGATGTACGGGATTTGATGCAGATCAATGCTGTCGCGTTAGATAGTAGTTTAAGAGTGGACGTGTAATATTAAAAATTGATCTTATTACTGACGTGTAAAAGTTTATTTTTATAGATCTTGTACAGCAATTACTGGTGAAAAATAAATGTACAGAGCAGGCTACACGTTGTCTTGACATAGTCGGCATTTATCTACTTAAATGCCACCCTGTACCAAACTTTTCACTATATCTAAATGGAATATAATAGTAAACCTTTTCTATTTCAGAAACTATAAATCTTTTACTATTTAGAATAATAGATATTCACAATTTTCATAGTAAATTTTTTATATTTGATGATGAAAATTTAATTTACCTACTTCCAATCATGGATATTGACTACTGAACTAATGAACGTTCGCTATTTTTTATTTAAAAAATAGAAATCTAAAAATGGTTAAAAATTCATGCAACGTTATAATGTGCCTTTAAATTATGTTTATAACAAACATTCCACTTCTGATATTTATTATTTATATATTTTAGGTTGTTATTAATTACATTATAAACTTTAAAGGGATAAATTTAGAGAGACATAAAGCTGTTTCATGTATCAAACGCCTCATAAATTCTAAAAAATTATACGACCGTGGAGCTATTTTATATACTGCAATCAAAAATGTTGGTATATCCATAACTGAAATTATCCATTTGTATATATTTATTTAATAATCTACCTATCTTAAATTACTAATCTAAATGTTAATTTATACGAAGCTAATGTGTATCGCTTTCCGATCAATAATAGAAGCCTGACTGCCAAAACATCAACAACCAAAGCAAATGCTTGTTAGCAGTACATATGAGCTATTCACAAATTAATTTCCCTTTTACGTCTTCAAAAAAAATAAAAAATTTTTTTTAAGGCATACTTATGGAACAAGGTTTTTCTTGTTTTTTGAGCTTTACTGAATAAGAAAAAAAATGTGCACGCTAAATTTAATGGTATAATTTTTTTGCGACAGATTCTAGTTTTTGAGAAAATAGTCGCAAAAAAATGATACCATTAAATTTAACGTGCACATATTTTTTTTCTTATTTAGTAAAGCTCAGAAAAAAAAGAAAAACCTTGTCCCATAAGTGTGCCTTAAAAAAAATTTTTTATTTTTTTGAAGACGTAAAAGAGAAATTCATTTGGGAATAGCTCATAATATATACATTCCAGAACCCGAAAAGTTACTTTAACTCCTTTGTCAAACACAATTTGCCAGAGTAAATCAGGACAAGATAAAGCATTGACGATAGAGAATAAGATATCTTTCTCTCTCACTCTCTTTCTTCCTCTCTCGATCTGAAGAACATCAACGAGGATAACGCACCGACGTAAACTCGCGCGTCTATTTCCGCGATAGACTAACTTTAGCTACATGCGTCGTCCTGAAATTATTCTAGCGCGCTCGCTCTTCTCGTATAGCGAAGACTTAGCTACGAGTATCGCTAATGGGGGAGAAAGAGAGAGAGAGAGTCTCGAGAACATCTCGAGTTTCGCCTGCGCGACGTCGAGACAGCGTGTGTACCATTAGATACGCGGGGGCTTCGGGAAATGCAAAGGAAAAAATAAAGCAAAACCGACGGATCGCGTGTCGTTCGCGGAAATAAAAGGGTAGTCGGGTGATTAAGTTTCCGTGAACTCTCTTTTTTTCGCGAACTACAGTTCCGGCGAGTAGAGGCAAACTGCCACGTGCGCGCGCGACTCGAATTTTAACGCGGGTTTTCGATGGAATTCTCACAGCGGACTGCGGTCTTAATCGGTCGCTTTTGTTGTTTTGCTGCGCACTAACTAAAATGTCTTCTTTTGCGCAGTGTACCGGATATGGGTCGTTTGTGCAAAGATTTCCAGTTTATTTTTAGTAATTTAGTACCTAAATTAATTTCCAATGTCTTCATTCCTATTTTATACATTTGTGCCGTATAATAAAACTTTTCTAATTATATTTTCAACCTAGTAATTTGAGTTGAAACATGTTAAAACGTATTTGAATTTGAAAATCCCTCCGTGTTTATGTTCAGATTCTAATGGGCTAAAAGCATATGATGTGAGGCTAGCAAAGTATAATAACCGAAAAGCTTTGGCGCTTGAAATTGATGCTGCGGCAAACTCCTGAAATAAATTGTATTTTTTTCGCGCTTAAGAGGAGCATATTTTCTGAAACTTTAATTAAAATCGTCCTCCACTAGAATAATGTTAAGGTCAGATGCGCAACTATTTTTAAAATACACACTTAGCCCTTCATATCTACCGTTTTGATTATAATCCGAAGTCTAAATATAGAAGCATCTTTATACAAGCACACAATAACTGTCACAAAATGCTTTTTTTATAATAGAAATAATTATACAGCTTTAGTGATTTGCCGTAATTTATGAATGATTTATTATTTGCTGTTAAATAAGGATACGGAAAAAGTAGGTTTCTTTTCGATCAATTTAATCTCGTTTTCCTTGTCGCGTGACCCTGAAATAAATATATCTAACACATCTATCCTTCATATTCGATTCGGCTTCTGAAAATTAAAAAAAAATCGCAGTCTAGAAGGATAAAGTGGTGAAGGACACAAATATATGCAGCATTAGAAAATTGTATACTATTTATACTTTTTCTTTTCTCTAAGTCAAAATGAAAAAAATTACAAATACAACGAAAGTAATAGCAAAAAAGTGAAATAAACTCTGTAATTGCGCGTTTATCTCGCTTGATTATCAAACAAACAATGCCGCACCTGTACACACTTACGGCATTTCAATTTAATAACAAAGCTTATAGAATCGTAAAGTGCTAAACTGTTTCAAACTATCACGCCATGAGCTATTCATTTCAGAATTGGCTCGACTAATCTACTCGAAATACACGCCCCATGCACACACGCCCTCGATATTAGATTGACACTCCGAAAAGGTATCCTAACTAAGCAGCGGCATAAATCAACTCATTAACCACGCAAGAGAGATTTTACTTCGCGATAATCAACGCACATGTAGCGCCAAGCATCTCTATCAACTGATATATAAGCATGAATTACGGCATCTTTGTAAGCCGGTTTGTGTATACGCGAGTGCTGCTTAATGAATAGAAGCCACGGTATGATCGAGAACGGGGTTGCGTATATATGCACGCGAGGATTCGCACGCGCGGTAGCATTATATATATACCACATAGAGGAGCATCAATGAGTCGACTAATGATCCATCACGTGACTCGACCTCGTCGAGGGGACCCTCTCGAAGAATTCCACTTGACGCGCACGCATAGATATACAAGCGCGTGTGAATTGCAATTGACCGAGGTGGTGCAATTTCGTCGACGACTGACACACGATCGTGTATTATAAGCTGGGAGTAATAGATTTTTCATGCGCCTCTCTTATTGGCCAGATTGTTGATTAGCCGATGATATATGCGTTCGCACGCTCGTCCATAAAATATACAGAGCCATTTGTCGCTGGAGGTGAAAAGAAAGTATATATAACGCGAGAAACGGGAGAGAGAAAGAGAGAGAGAGAGAACATTTTAACTGAATTTATTAATTAAACGACGCTGTCACGTATTAATATATGACAATGCAGCGTGCGGTTGAATGTGACAGGGCCGTTTAATTAAAAGCAGCAATTTGTATTCGCGCGCCCGGCTACATATTGCGATAAACGCCGAATCATTACCTTATCAAAAGCTGATTGGGATAATTGAT
The DNA here is from genome assembly GCA_900474315.1 of Torymus auratus. Classification (NCBI taxonomy): domain Eukaryota; kingdom Metazoa; phylum Arthropoda; class Insecta; order Hymenoptera; family Torymidae; genus Torymus; species Torymus auratus. The sequence continues at coordinate 19,893 of UXGD01000234.1, read as the reverse complement.
AATTTACATAAAAGTCATTTGACACCAATACTCATCGGGTTTGCTAAATTTCTGCGATTAATTAATTTTAACTTGTGAAATTCGACCGTTTAAACATTATTTCAATAAATATACGTTTCTAATGTGAAAAAACATTTATAATATTAGATTGTAATCAACTTGTTTATTTACATAAATCTCATTAGCGCAGTGTAATTAGCAGCGTGCACTGTACGTGATTATGTGACCCAGAGATGAAACATCTGCAAATTAAACTAAAATTGTATTGTATTTATTTATTTGTGTTATTTATAATAATTAAAAGGCTCATATATCAGACAAAATTTTATTCGTTCTTGTTTCCTTATTTATCGAAAATTGGGACGAGTGGTGTTCACTGAATTTTCCAAAAATATGTTTTATCGACAATAAACTCATAACCTTGAACTATTTTATGAAAATATAAAAGCAATCTCTAAATTGTACAAGAGATATAAAAACTCTTTTATTCCCTATCTCTTATTCTTCGGCTTAACGCTGCTATTGATTATAAAGTTAATGCAAGAGAAAGCTTCATGAAATTAATTAAAAAATTTAATAATTTTTGAAATTTTAACATAAAAGGGTATATAGACCTTATTGCAGTTGTAAAAGATAAATTTAAAATCCATTTCTTCTCTGTTGATGACGGAATCGTTAATAAATTTCGCAGAAAACTCTATAAGATTAAGAAATCCCGCTACAATCGAAAGTGTCAATCAAATTTTGATTGCTTTGCTGCATTTGCGGTCCTTGAAAGTAGAGCGTACCGACCTGGCGATGAAAACTTGCTTATTTCATCTATAGTGTCACTGTCACGTCGCAGATCTTACAAAGATATTTATTCAATAATATATATTCTAGGTAGTTTTTTCGCGTTGACATAATTTGTTGAGCAATATTCTCTTGCTTTATCATAGTAATGAGTGTAATATAAACTTATAGTCACCAAGTACTCCGTGTTCTTTGATAGCTTGATCATCGAAAGTATATTTTATTAGACTTTATATTTTATAACTACTTTTAAATATTTTAATAATGTTTAGTGATACTTAAAGATATTTGCATAATAGTAAAGGAGAATTGTGCTTGAAAACAATTTTATTAGTGTCTCTTGGATAAAATTCGATATTATATAAATTTTAAGACATAAAGTTGCACGCGTTTGATGTTGCTTTTAACAGCTGACAGTAGGTATGCGCACTTTCCGCGTTAATACTGAACAAATAAGCACGCAAATTTTCCTTCACCTTTTTTTTACGTATCAAAGGCATTTTTAAAAGATCTTTTAAAAGTTAACGTATAAAGGATATTAATTATGTGTTTGAAATTCCGAACGTTCATAGTGAACGAAAAAACTAAAATTTGCGATTTGCATTAAAATAGGTTTAAAACCAAAAAACCGAGTAGCAATGAACCTAAAACAGGGGGAAAATCAATTTGGCACTTCGCAACCCCCAAAACTACCACTAAAACCATCCCAAAAGGCAAGACATTTTAACTGCGACTCCGGAAATTTTTTTCCACTTCACAGCACGGTATATCAGCCTGAAAGGGCTTTTCCGGAAAAGCTATTTCATTCATAAATGTTTTCTGAGCCATGGGGGACTGTTCCTACAAGTACGAGCCAATAAATTTTTCCTAACGAAGTATTTGCGACTCTGGGAATTTTTTTGGGGTGGTTTTTGGTGTAGTTTTGGGGGGTTGCGAAGTGCCAAATTGGTTTTCCCGCTGTTTTTTATTCATTCCTACTCAGTTTTATGGTTTTAAACCTATTTTAATGCAAATCGCAAATTTTAATTTTTTCGTGCACTATGAACGTTCGGAATTTCAAGCACACTATTAATTAAAAAGTATATGTAAAATTTTCTTTAAATAAAATGAAAACTTATTGTAGTTATTATAACATAATTATCGCTTTTCTAATTCCTGATTAGTCAAACTTTAATATATGTAATATCTCACGGGGACAACCGTATTTTTTATCAGATAATAAACAACACACCACAAGAATCTCCGGTCTTAAAAATACCAATTCAGGTAGGTAAATCTACATCACTCCGACGAGCTATAAAATTATTCATGGAATATCCACGCAGGAAATCTCAAAACCTTGTTACCACCAGCAGCGCCGCTCAGGAGAAAATAAACAAACCCTAAAAAAATGTAAATATAACCCTCCTTGCCACCCGTGTATATACTCTTCGTCACCCTCTTCGCGAGCATATTCCCCCGTGTGCGTGTACACGAATTTTACGGTACACGCGCCTGCGCGGGCAGGAAGCATAAAGCGTGTGTGCAGCCGCGCACTATATATACTTACAACAGAAGCATCACTGGCAATAGCATCTCCCCCCTATGCGCCTGGGTTTAACGACGCCTGGCATAGTCTCGACGGGCAAGCAGCCGCCCATCATGGGCTTGCCCGAATTCGATCAAAGTTATACCGTGGGTGAGTAACTTTAAAGCGATACATCCCGTGTTGTTGACAGCCGAGTGGTGGGAAGCATTCCGAAAGAGTGGGTGTGTGTCGCTGAAGGAATTTAATGGTTTCGGGGTATTAGATTGAATGCGGTTGTTGTCTTGAGCTACGAACTTGTCTCACTTGTCTGCATATCTAAGTGGCTTCTTTCGTACATTTCTTAGGTGATTTATTTTTAGAATTTGACGTAGAATTCATGTAGTTCTTTTTTAACATTGTTGTTATAAAAAATTAACTTTTATTTTATGTAAGTGTTGAAACTTACATCAATTGTAGAATAGTTCTACACTTATATCGCAATAATCCTTCTTGTCTGCACGTAAACTTTCTTAGTTTTTGTAGGAAAGCCAATAGAACTTGAGGCCATCTGGTATACATCGATGCTTTACATACTATAGGCGGTCGAGAGAATATCGAGTTCGCCGCTCCCGCGGGCAACACGCTATCGTCTACATGTATAGAGTGGTGGTACTGTCCCTGCGGTCGATCTCGCCGCGATTGGCCAAATTCGGTGAGGGAGATGCGGTTTGGGATATATAAGCTAGTCCGCGCAAATTTATGTCCTTCCGCGTTGATGATTTTCATAACCGATAAGAGTCTTGGACGACGGTGTACGCATTTTTCCGCACGGAAGTTCGTAAAAATCTCGGTGTATTCGCGATGTTGTAACGTTGAAATTGTTTACCTTGAAAGGAAAAAGAGTTGCTCGAGGAATCATTATTCGTGTGGATGGAGAATTTACTTTCTTATTTAAAGGAACGCAAATATAGTCATGGAAAAAAGTTCAAGGATACATTATGTCTTACTATATCAAATTCATTCTATTGATAAGAAAAATGTATTCAAATGTGTTTCGTAATCTAGACACATAACTCACTCATTCATAATCGTTAATAGTTTATAGCAGTCGTCTGATATTCTGTCATATTATGTAAAGTCACTCTTTATACGCTTTAAATATAGCAGCGAAGTTATATAGATTTCTTTTTGATTAGCACAATCGCAGGCATTTTACGACTGTTGGATATTATAATTAATTTGTCCTATCAAGTCGTCAAATTTTACGCTTTTATAGCTTGTTATATGCGAGGTCACTACTATTGTAAGAGATTGCAGTCATGAAGGCTGTCAGCGATTTTATCACTTAACGTAGTTTTCGACGTTTTATATTTTTATTTTATTCTCATGACCCTTAATTAACTGCAATGCATGTGATGTTGTATAATTAGTCTTTTTATTTAACTTTCCAAACGGATACAATGATTTGTTTACAGAAAAAATTTTCAAAGTTATTTAAACAATATTAATTTAACTGCGGTGCGATCTAATAAAAAAAAAAATTTTCGATCCGCACTCATATAGTCAACATCATAAATAATGTTTTTTATGTAAAATTCGGTTTCACGCACTCAAAGTAGGGCGTAAAATCGAATTTTACGTACAGTGCCGCAACAAATATCGCACTTTATGCCATTGTTGCATACTATACTATTATATAAGTACAGGAGGAAACATAAGCGCTCTCGATATATGTAACGCTCATCTAGCTTCTGGTGGATTAACTGCGATCGCAGAGCCGAAGCTAATCACGGCGCGCCCACTGCTAGCGATAACTGCGCTAATTAAAGCGACAATTATGTGTGCGGTGCGTGCTCCCGTGTTATTGGGCATCGGCCCATATGGGAATTTAGCGGAGTCACGTGTACTATATATATGGAGCAGAGGTGGAAGTGGAGGGCGAACCGCACATACGGCATCGATTACACTTGCGCCGTAATATATATGGTACTGGAGCGATGATCGATCACGTACAGCCGCAATCGCTCGGTCATATACTTATACACATACACAGACAGACTCCGCGGGCGTACGCATATCCCGAATACGCGCACATGCGGCATCTTCTGGGGGTCATCGATTTCTGAATGCATTATGCCGTGGCTGCCTTGTGATTTTGGGAATCGAAAGTTATTGATTAGATTTTTTGTTTGTTTGTTATTTCTTTGGTATCGTCAACGTTTCGGAGTTACGTATGATATATGAAAAACTGGTCTTTGCCCTTTATGACCTGACTAATAAAATTATCTGGCAAACTTGAATAATTTTATGATATAAGAAAAGGCATGCGGAAAAGCCATTTTAATATACGTTTTATAGGACAATCCGAAATATAGCTTTTTAATCGTAGCAATCAATCTCTAAAGGGTAGAGCAAATGATATGAGAAACGTCTTGTAGAATATATATTACTGACTATTGAAAAACGATCAAAGCAACTTGAATTTGAATTTGAAAACTTTGTTCTACATTCTAAAGGCGACATTTGTCAATAAAATCGATATTTATGAAGAATGTAAACTATGTTCCCGGAATGATTCAAGAACGTAAAAGAAAAAAGTGCTAAAAGAATCACGTCACGAAGAATGCGGAGAATTTTATATTTATATGACGAATCGACTATGAATTTACATCATTGAACATACACAAAACAGTATATTATTCTCTTCGAGAGGTATTTGAGCGTAAAATTATACGTGTTTATTTCAATATGAACCAATTTTTCTCTATAGGTACACATCGCACGAAGCTGAAAGCAAAGAGAAAGCAAAACACTGCAGCCCTGAAAATCTCCTCCAAAAGGTGTTGGCCGCATCGAGTCTATATACATATATTACACACAGCCGAAAATATAAAATAAAAAGATGATACTGTGCCCGCTGTCTCGGGCGAAAATCCTTTAAGACGTGAAGCGAGTATTTCGATACGCCGTCGGGAGAACAGCTCCTCGTTTTCTCACCACCCCATCCCGCTCGAGAACGAGAGCGCTACTCCTTCAAGGTCAAAGAGGAAAATCCGTTTATCTCTTTCATCGCGATTTCCCGCAACACTTACGGCGGCGATTTATCGTGGCGGTCTCGTGCCCAGGCACCGCCTGCATCAGATTTTGTTGCAGGTTTTATAGATCACGATGCAACGAATTTCTCTCAAAAGTATTTTTTTGTTTGGTTCTTGCGTTTTTCTTTATAATTGTTATAGATATGTTATTGTTACTTATTTTAATTTTTACTTTCATTATATGATAAAACAATAAATTTTTTTAAATAACATGATACTTTCGGAAATAATATCTATTTGGTGATAAAAATAAATATTAATGTCTGTACGTAGAAATTAATTTTTTCATCAAATATAGAAAAATTATAAAAAGAAACTCTCTGAAATTTGAAATAGTATATTACACACCTAGGCCAGTAATATAAGAAATGTCTCAGATCACATGTAATTGTCGGCTGAGGCTAAGCAGAGGTTGACAAACATGCTTGATGGCGCCGGAAAGCGGCAACTTCGTTTCGCGCAACGGCCGGGAAGTTGTCGCTTTCCGGTCGGAGGTCAGAAAAAAGAATTTATTGATGCAGTACGTGGAAGTTGTAGAACTGTAGAAACTGCACAGTATATTTTCTTTTTGTGTAACGCAACTTCTGAGTAATTGTTGAGGCAAAGAATTCAAGATATTTTTTATGGTTTAATAATATTATATCTTCTCTACCCAAGAAGTGGTTATATTTTAAAGTATATTGTGTAATCGATTGGCACGTGGAACTCCTTTTCTCACCGAGGTAACCGCTGTTTAATAGATTACAATACATAGTATCATCCATCACTTCTCGGAAAACGATATGCTGTGACTTCGCTATGTTTGTTATAAAAATGAGTTCCCACGCGAATTTTAGAAGCTTGAACAGATACGCGGCTTACGCCATGGAAATTGGATTCGTGCGTGTTTTATTAAGTGACTTAGTGGCACTCTTAATGACGGAGGGTTGGTATATGGAGCACTTGACTGATATATATTCACTTAATCCTATTTAAACACTTATCTGAATGCGAGAGGGATTAGTTTACGTAATTAATTACCACGTGTGTTTTATTTTTCAGCAAGATTTATTAATAGATTACAAATTGTTTTCACTTTAATGTAATGAACAACTATTGATAAAAATTTCTTTTTCCTTGATATATTAAAATTACTTTTAATATAGTTTTATAATACAGGATCGTATTCCACTATTAGAACTCGTGTACTTCGATATTCTATAGAACTACTCACATTCAAAATCGTCACTCGGAAGATGCCGTAAAATATTGGTCGTGTTATCGGAGCCACGAATATGGCGTATACAAAAGAAGAGATGGACTTGAGATTGTCGCGTCTAATGATTGTGATTGATCGATTTGAAATGGACATGTAAAATTTGATTGGCCCACAATATGGCGTGCCAAGCGTGCATTGACACTACTAGTATAGTAAATAGAGGAACGCCGGAAAACTTATAAAACCAATATTACTTATTGTGTAGAGCTTGTAAAAATGTGAAATTAAAAGAAAAAAAAATTAGTAAAGGGAATGAAGGGTAAGTTGAAATAAATAAGGATGAAGTTTGCTAAAATAAGTAGAAAAATCGAGATTTCACGAAACCTTCAGTAGTAAAAATTAAGAATAATAAATTTTTAAATATTTTCCCATTACAAAAGCAAATACGTATATGCAGATGCTTAAATTTGCATGGATTCTGCATGCTCTTATTAGTTTTATACATTTCTCATTGATATTTGCCTGGGGCACCGATACAGGGCATTCTCCGATTTCATTTGAAGGGATGTCAGCATAAATTACGTAAAATTAGTTACACATGACCAGATTCAACGAAGGCATACAACATTCTAGTACGTTAATATTTATAACCCATTTTACATCGCTTTCAAGGCTATACGCAAATAAAATGCTCTCTTCTCGTTTTTTATTATGCACCCTACTCCATTATACAAAATAAAATGCTGTTATTGCAATGAATCAATCGTCAAAAAGGCATTCGTTTACAGAATCATCACATCACCCATATCACCTTTCAATTAAAAATAAACTTCTTCCCTCCGCGAAATCACTCTCAACCATTCCAACGACCCAGCAGTACTCTTCCAGAGCATCGTCGCCGTGGTACCTCGTTCCTCTCACCCTGCAACAAGCCATAAATTCGATCGGAGTCGGGAACTCATCCAAACTTCAGGCAACCATCCGCACCCCCATTCCATTTCCTTCTGTTTTCTCCCTGAACACTCGATCCCCGTTGCTCCTCTCGTAAAATCTCTCGTCGCCCGATACATGCCTGCGCCGCCAGCTTCCTCAACGCGAGCGCTATAGCGAGAGGACGTTTAATGGACTTCCGAGTTTCTTACCCGGTATGTGTGCGTGTGTCTGTATGTGTGTGTGCGTGTGTGTGTATACATGCTCCTGCACTTCTTCCGAGAGGTTAGTTTCCCGCGGAGGCCTGGAGGGACACTGTCGTAGTTCGTTCCGTGCACTCGGCGCGTTCGCCTCTATATATGGGCGGCGTATATGTACACGCCGCACGGCTGCACCGCACTCGAGCGGCAATTTACTAACGACGACGTGCAGCTAGTTGCCCTCTAGTTGTATACTGTATATACGTGTATGTCTGTGTGGGTGAGTGTATGTTTGGAAGTGCGGCGGCGTTCAGGCGTGGTATATATATACCTGGAGTGATTCAATTAAAATGCTGTCTCGGATATGTAGATTTATTTAATGTTTTTGATCTGACTTGATATAAAAAACAAACAAACGCAGCTATTATACCTATTATGCTATTTCATTTTTACAAGAAAATATTGCTTGATTTATGACTAATGTGCGGCTACGAATAAATTCATTCAAAGTCGCGCGTGTATTCCAAGTAAACAGAAACGCTAAAACGCAATGTATAGCTAGTCTGAAATCGAAAAGAATCTCCGACGCCCTCGACGTCTAAGAATTAGCAGCGATATCTCAACACTTGACCGTGATGATAACTCATGTTCGAAAAACTTCGACAGCTGCAGAGTATTTTCTCTCTTCGAAGAACACGGCCCACACCAAGAACCCACACCCTCAAATCTCCTCATGTATGTGTGTATGCAGTATATATATATACACACATGACAGCGCAATTGCCGCGCGCGCGCGATGGCATTGGAATAGGAAGTCGTAAAGTATTGTCGAAAAACACATGAGATACGAGGCGTATCTACGACGTCCTCGCCCTTCACCGCTCGTGTTGATTCATGTACGCCCTCCTCTCTCTCTCTCTCTTTCGCTTTCTCTCTCTATCTCTTTCTTGCTTCGTCTCCTTTCCGCCCCTTTATAGACGTCTATACACGTGACTAGTCCCAGCCGAGACGAGAAAACGAGTTCTTATATACGACACGCAATATACTTAAAGCGCGTAACGAGCTTTCTCGGGGCTGCTCGCGTCGTAGTATATATAGGATTAAGCCAACGCCCGCGCCGTCTGTCTTTTTTGCGCGCCTTTCGCGGAAGGAAGAAATCGAGAATATCGCACGCGCGAAAAGGAGTCTGACGTTGTATGAGATAAACATTTTTCGGCGCCGATTCTTAACCGCTCAAGATTAATGTCTTAAAGAGAAGTGCAGCGCGGGCGCCGGGAGACGCCGATCGTATGTCCTCTTTATGCTCCGTTTAAAAGCTGTGTATTTATATATACCCTGACCGAGAGATATACGAGCTTTTGAAGTTTCAATGCTAAGGCTATGCGGAAACCGCGAGGACTCTGGTTGTTTACAGATTCCGCGCTTAAGTGGTCCAGGATTAACCGTCTTTTTTATTTCGCAATTAGAGCTTTCATTAGTTGATTAGTTTCTTCATTGCTTAACTGTTATTATGTACTTATTTTCGAATGATAAGAAAGAGGAGCTGTATAAATATGTAAATATTATGAATAATAATTGATTTCGAGGAAATTTATTTAAAGTATAGTTATATCCTTTATACGTAATACCGTCAGAGGATGAGAAAGCCACGGCGTAGATTTTCCAGCCATATCTCTTGATATACTCTAGATTGAAGTTTAAAAATAAAAAATGATTCTTCAACTACCTACTATAAAAGGCTAGATTATTTTTTTTTTTAAATTGAATTAATAATAATTAATTATTGTCTACAGAATGTTACGTATTATATATACTAAATTATGGACAACAATGATTAAAATATTATCTAATATTATCATTATGAAACATTATAGAAGTTTATAAATTCCCGTTATTTACAATATTTATTCATTGCAGATGATGATTATCATCAAATATGGATTTTTTTTGTGAATATTTGTGAGTTACAATCGAGTGGCCGATCCCAATAAAGACATTGTAGAAAACCAGACAATATCTCAAAAATAAATTTCAATTCAATGATCGTTGTTCTGATCCTATTGTCTTTCAAACATAGAATGCGGCGAAATATCTTCGAAAAAATGATATTATACACTTACGGCTGTAGATGCTGGTCGGAACTATAGAACTTTCCATTTTTTATACGAGTGTAAATTTTCGAATTTTAGGTGCGTATGACATCAGAAATATTGATTCTATAGAGTAAATCTTAACTGGAATAGACTGGAATAGACAACATTGAATTTAATTATAAAATGGGTTTATACTATTTTACTTACCCTTGATAAAGCCTAGGTTCTATTATTTTTCTTAATTACCAGAAGACGTAGATCGCGAAAAAAGTTTTTCGAAATTCAAATTGTTATTTGACCGGAGGCATATATATATTCAAATTAGACTGGGGACCCTGAATGCCTCAGCGCTTCTTTGACGGCCTTGAAGTTTTATTTCGAGAAGCAAATAAACTGGTGCAACTTATGCACAGTCCTGAATTCAAATTACTTCGGGGACTCCAATTTCACGGGCAGGTGAAAGCCCGATTTCGACCGTAACCTTTTGCTTCTGGTATTTCTTGACCTCAAAGAGCCTTAAAATTGAAATAAAATCTAGTATTATCGATAGAAAATTTGACACTAGCGATTTCTATAAAGAATTTGTATGTTTGTTTGAATAACCTTAAATGATGCTTTTATTCAAAATTATAAATGAATTTTTATGAAAAATTTGTTTAAAAATGAGGCAAGCCTCAAAATAAACACAAACGTCATAACGTTCTTCCGCCCTGAATGGACTTTCATCAGGTGAATGTTCAATTTGAGTCGACACACAGAATGTGAAATCGTGGCACGTCTGCTCTTTGGTCTCTAGAGAGCAAAGGGTTTCCTCCACATATGTTGCCATAATATTTATTCACCGACTGAGTAGGTTGTTTGTATAAAAGCTTTTTTATACTTCGTGTTTGCGTAAGTTATGTGGCGGTGAATTGCTATATATGTATGTTCTTCTCCAGCCTGAACTGTGGGAAAGTTTTTGAATTAAAAAACGTTTAATTTACCCTATAATATAAGCTTACTAATGTTGACATTGATATTCTCACTACCACTTTCTAGATTGTTAAGTTCCAAAAGATCGTACGGTTCAGACGGTTTTTTAAAGATAGGATTAATCTTATTTAGCAAAATAAATGATTGTTAAAGATCTGAATCAAGGTACTAAATTCTCTTTATAATTCTGCAATATTTATCTTCGCTAAGTCAACACGCAAATTTACTTTGAGGCGCGTATCGTCAGTCTCGAGCACCTACCTTTCACCGAAGAAACATCAAACGACAGTTGACGCGAACGTCACACGCAAGCCAGAACCCCAAAGGTATATCAAGGCTTAGAGAGCAAAGGAAAACGGCAGAGGAAACTTTTGCCGACAATCAAGCTAATTATGTTTTCTTTATCCGTAATATTTAGTGGACACTCTAGTACATTATGACATTAGTGACAACGTATTTTTGCTTAATCTCCGCAATTAAATTTCCAAGCACAACGAACTAACTATAGGTATATTATGAAATGATTATTTCAGAGCATATTTTGAAAATAAAGAAAGCTTACTATATGAGATTTTACAAAGAGTACTAATATATAAGTAAAATTTGTTTTCGATAATCACTAATAATTGTAATTTTTATTTAATGTACTATTTAACGATGATTAAGGTACCACCAATATCAAGATCTTAAGGGTCAATTCAGGTCACAGACGCCAGCAGCAGTTTCCATAATGTCGATTCACATCATTTCCTAGTTCCAATCAAAGGTGTATTAATAGGCAACAGATAATTTTCCTCTGCAGAAAGGGCGGAAGGCCGCTGCTCGTAAGGAAAACCCATTGCGCGTGGATCAGATCGCCTCGCGTATAAACAGACCGTAACATTTGCATAAATCAAAGCTGTCACATGCGCACAGGGTACACATATGTATAGAAACATACATACACTCGCGTAGTCGAGTTTACGAGGAAGGAAATCGAGGTTCCCCATGAGAGAGGGCTCGATCGTCCGAATCCATTACAACTTTTGAATAACCCAGTAGCGACCCCTGGCACATACCCTCGCGCTCTCTATCTCTCTCCCTCTTACTCAAAGCAATGCGCACATGATGAGTGTACTACTCCACGCGTGTGTACGCGCCTCTATAACTTTCCGGTATGGGCTAAAGTTGTCGGACCGACGCGACTATGCGACTTTTACGTTCTCTCGCGGCAGTGGCCCCAGAGGGTAGAGAACTTGTGGCTCAGCTGATGTATATCTTAAATGCGATTCCAAAGTTTCGGTCTGTATAACGTATACGAATGTATAGTTAGTTATGTTTGACTAACTTCGAGGATTCTCCGGTTTCTTGGATAATAGATTATACCGGATGTCTCGCGTGCGGGTCAAGTTACCGCCAAGTTGGGTTTTTTCCTCGGTTGGGCGCAATTACGTTTTCCCTTCTCACGATGTCTCATTCATGTTTTATATATTCGTATCATAAGTATGTGGGACACGAAAAAAAATATGCCCAAAAATTATATACTTTCTATCTAAATTATTATTACGTATCCGCCTCCGTATAAATAAAAATTATGAAGAAAAAAAAAATAGCTTTACATACTTATAAATATAGATAACAAATCTTTTTCGGCAGTGAATACTAAAATTAAAATCACCGTGCTGTACTCATTCGCTAATCATAAACATATCTAAACGCGAAAAACATATAACGATGACGCGATAATAAAAAAGACTCCATATAAAATATAATACTACCTTTATAAGATTATTATCGTGACAGACGGTTCTTGCGCAATTACCATACACGCTTTACGTTACAATTTTTACGAGAGAAACATTCCGGTTATTACAGCTAGCTACACGGGAAAATAAAAACTCCGCTGACCCAGTAACTTTTCGCACGAAAAAAAACAAAGAGCAATAAAAAAAGAAACCCCGGGTAAAAGCCATTAGCTTGAATATATCATTAAGAAGCCAAGTCCCTATAGCTGATCGGTCGCCTTAAAAATATTGCTGCAGCACTCCAGAAAAAGATAACCGCGATACAACGGAAATGCAAGACTCTATAACAGATTCTCCCCCACGAGCTTCCCATAATTAATGACGAGCTCGCGCAGCCGCTACACGCCCTCCGCTGCACTCGATCAAGCATGAATTACCGCTATGGATACATCCACTGTCTCGTATATACGTATACAGAAGCATAGCCCTCGCGCGCGCGTGAAATATTTCATTGAAATCTCTCCTACTCCGAGTGTGTGTGTCTATGTGCGAGACAGAGAGAGGGAGCTTGGCCCTTGCGCCTCTTTGCGAACCGGCTAAATATTTGAGCAGGCTTTTCTCGCAGCCTTCAACTTTCGCCCGCGCGCCTCGAAATCTAATCCAGTCTCCGTGCGAGCTTTTCCTCGCACCTTTTGCGCGCCATAGTTATTATATGCATCGTCTTCCGTTCTCGCAGAACGTAGAGCGGCAACCCTGTAATAACGAGCTTGATTTTTCAAGAGGGCGAGGTAATTGCGAGAGCTCCCGAGCTTTGTTGAATATTACTCTTGGAGCGCGCGGGCGCACTGCCCGAGGTGTGTATCTTTTTGATGAGTTTTTTTTTGAAAATAGTTAATTTAATTTTAAAACGGCGGGAGATTGAATTTATCGTTTAGTTTATTTTGGAAGATTTGGTAATTATACGAAAGTGAGAAAGTTTCTGATATATTATGTATTCATGATTTGCAAACATTTTATATTTATACCGTATTATGTCGTTATAACTGTATATACTTCACTTTCTTCCGTGATAAAATTTCGGTTCATGCTTTCGATATAAGCGTCAAACAAACGTTAAAATTCACTTACTTGAAAACAATTTGCTATTCGGTTCATTCCATATAAAAAATGAAATCAATTGACCCAATTGAATCCAGTGTAATATTCGGCAAAATCAAGGGCGCCCCGGTTCTCCCCCTCGCGAAATTCAAATGAAACTTTTAGTTCTTATACGAGAGCGAAGGGTGTCGTCGCTCTCCGAAGCAATTATCTTTGCTCGCTCTGTCTCCCTCCTTTGCCTCACTTCCATTCTCGCGACTTTGCCACGCGCGCGTCGCGTTAATTCCTTGAATCACTGGCACGAGCATAATTTCCAATCAGCACCGACTCCGGTAATCCCTCTTTCTCCCTTTCTCGCCGTCTCTCTCTTTCTCTCATTCTCTCTGTTTCTGATGCGCACAACACTTCCTTCATCCCGTTCGATTTCATTCGTTGGCGCGCGCGACGACGACGGTGCCAGAGCGCCCAGCGAGGAGAAGTTTCGACAGGCGAAATTTTTCAATCGATTCGTTTTAGCGATAGGAGACGGGCGCAGGTTGTTCGCTTGGATCAATTGGGTATAGAAGAACCGAATTTCAGAAGTTTAAACTATGCTTTGTCCCGCACCAAGTGTGATATTATTGTCGATTTAAGTTTATTCGTGGAATTATTATCTTCAAAATAGAATAAGTAGATATTTTTGATGGGTATTAATTTGAATTTTAATTAGCCGACTTTCACGCAACGTGGAAGACGAGACTGATGTCTCGGCAAAAGAATATAACTGATTCGTGGTGTAGTCGATATGGTAGGTATCGCAAGGTGTTAGCTACGTATACAGTTGAACGCAAGACTACAAACTACGAGTCCGTAGACTCGCGTCCTGCTCCTCGGTTATTTTTTCATGCTTTTTTATTATTCAATTCCTAGGGTCATAACTTCCAGGAGAAATTTAAATTTAATTCTTTAAAAATTAATTGTAGAAAATTTTTTATTAAAATTCATGTTTATTTAAACTAAAGTTTCTATTCGCGTTTTATTTACTGAATTAAACCACAGTAGGTATCTATTATAATTATTTTATTACTGTTATTATTATTATTAATATGGATAATTTGAAATTATGTACAACTTTATTGAGTATCATCCTATTATGATAGAGTTCTGTAGGCGTATATTACATTAAAAGATACTTGTTAGTATAAAGTTATTTTTGAGAATTCGTTTTACTTTTTAATTGTTTTCAAAAGAGATGAACCGCAATTATATAGATTCACTTGACACCCTGAAAACAAAAATAGAAAAGTTAAAAAACTTGATTTATCTCATCAATTGAGTCACGCGTGTCCCACCGAATACGTGAAAACTTTTTTCCTCTACTCTTATAAAAGCCTATCGAATGCTAATATAAGTTCCCTCAAAATAAAAAAAAAACGATGAAAACACATTGGAGTTCCACACCATCAGCTGTGCACTTTCCGTCATTGCATCGCTCTCTTTTTTCTCCCCTGTTCCATTAAAAATTAGAAGAAAGGAGAACACGAAAGTGGAACACGAGTTGGACCTTCGATTTTCATAACTTTCAATTTACACGAGGAATTCCTGGAGTCGATATGCCGGGAGCTACAGCGACGGTGGTAGTATCTTATGGATTCCCTACTTCTCTTTTGCCTCGAGTCATACAGTCACGCGGGGCTTCGGAATTCCGCGTAAATCGAATCTTATGTAGGTCTACGGGGTTTTCGTCTTCACACGGCCGATATACGTGCATTCCTTCCCTATAGCTCCGGGCTAGAATGCCCGCCGCTGTTTTATTGCGAGATAGGAAAGTGTCATTGAAGAGGGAGTGCACGCCCGTGTGTACGTGTACGTACGCCGTGCTCGGACGTGGAGGGATAACTTGTTGAGCATGGAACGCGAAGAAAACTTTTTTATGCAGGAAATAGATTTTTATATGTGCGAGATGTGCAGTAAAATTCTATTTGGATCAGTGGCATCGCCAGAAAGACGTATATACATATATTTCTCGTGGTTAAATAAACCGGTATTTACGCGCGTTTTTATTTGAAAACTTAAACTTACGAATCGCTATTCTTGGGTATTACAAGAATAAGTCTGCTGTATGAGCAATTTTCCCTTGAAAATATTTTATGCTTTCAAATTTGCTCATTCGAATAAACTCGCGCCAAGTTTAAGATATGACTGACAAGAGTCCTATGAAAAATTCAGAACGCAAATAGAATCTCATTTGAATCACAATAAATCGACATTTCCATATCGCGAATTTGACTGTACAATCGCGGTGGATATAGATACATCCTAACAAATAGCTTCTAACATTAAGACGTATCTTCGTTCTTTTCTTATTCGAATTCTCTCGGTTTATGGAATATTCTAATCAAAACGATGCCGTAGGAAAAAAAAACATCAACAACATTGATGAGAATCAGACACAAACATTCACCTTCCCAGCTGAAAAAACTACATGAAAAAGAACTGCAAATAAGCCACGGCTGGCATGTCCATCAGATCGCACCACGATCTTTAAACTATACACTCCCTTATTACATAACCAGCTACGATAGCAGTCGTATACAGTCAGTCCTCGAGGCGACTAACTTAACAGGATCTCTCTCCCTCTCTTTCCCACTCTCATGCACGCGCGATTGGGCAAATTTTCGGGGTGGAATCCAATTTGCCACGGGCGCATGAATCCCCGCTCGACCACACGCATGCGGCTGTCACTCCCCATGCGAAAACACTTCAATGGACTCCCTAATAAAGGAGAAGAAATAGAAAGCGAGCCGCAAGGACACACCAATTTCCTCTGACAAAATAAAGGTCGACAATTGCGTCGTATACCTATATATCTCCCGGGGAATCGTATAACTACACCGGCTGTCCATATCCGCGAGAAGTGCAGGCCGAAATGCCTGCGCCTGCGGAAAATTTCTCTCCCTCTATACTCGGGCGTGTGTGTATATATACCTATAACGTATGGGAGGAGTCCATGGGGGGTCACGCGCAAGCGCAAGCGCAACCGTGTGTTGACCCCGATCCGTCCTGACCCATATTTCAGCTAGGGCGCTGTACGGTCACGGGGATTTAACGGCAGCGATATCTTCTCTCCCTCTCTCTCTTTCCGACAGGATAAACAATGCAACCCCGTGAAATTGGAACGGGATTACCGCTTCGATGATGGGGGGCGGATTCTTTGACTTTTTTTTGCGTAGTAGAGGGTGAACCGAATTACCGGATTATCGGAGCCTTGCGAGAGCATCGTATATATAGACTTCGCGAGTAGCAGAGGACATCGCAAACTATGAGTGTTTCGGTTAAACGTCATAGTATATCCTGGTATAGCTATTATAATAATGGCTGTGCTTGTATACGTGTACAGAGTTTTGTATATATATACTTGGTCTGGGTATCGAATTAATATACGTCTCCTTCATTTTGTACTTAAGGTATAAAGTTTCTTCGATAAAATACTCTATAATAATGACTGTTGGTTGTATTTCAAATAAAATTATTCAATATTTTTCTAAAGCCTTGTTTTCATGCCCCTTTATCGTATTTTTAAAAGCAATATTGACTATTTCTATTCGTTTGGAAGAGCCAGAGAAAATAGCATTATTATTATTATACTTTCGCAGCTTTGATCGTGACCTAAAATTCACTTTAGAATCAATGCGAAGGATTATATACAAGGATATAGTTTTATTGGTTACAAACACGATTCGTGCTTTTTTGCGCAAACATATGTTAAGCGCCAAGGTATCGGTAAGATATAATTCTAAAAGAAGTAGAAGAATTTTATAATTTATTTTAAAATATTCTTTTCAATTTCTAATTATAAGTATAAACTTTTAATTGATTTTTCCTTATTTTTTCTTAATCATCCAGTGGCTTTTAAGAATATGCGATATGATTCCTACTCATTGTTTCGTTTAAATTTCCTCTCATTTATCCTGAAGTTTAAAGTCAGAAGAATTTTTCGCTTAAAAGATTCCGATCAAGCTTCTTGCATATCTCGAGTAATGAATTTTAAAAGAAATTATAATAGTTATTACCTTAATGCCCAGCTAAAAACTTTAAGTGAATCGACAATTAAAACGGTAAAGTTGAAATAAAATGCTAATAAGCAGAGGCTATAGCTCATTTTACTCGTTTTTACTGTTTCTTAGAATTTAATGCGATATTCGTTAAATAAACTTTGAAATTTAAAAAGTTCTTAGCATATTTTCTTATTAATCATAAATCCTTTACTTTCTAATATATTGTACTTTTACCAACTAACTGAAAGTTTGTTGCACCTGAGATATTAGATTTCTTAATAACCGAACATAAAGTTTTCATTTTTAACAGTTAATCTCAAATTGATAAAAAACGGGCTTTTGCTCTCTAAGCTCAAGAAACTTTCCTTCAAACGAAACTTATCCTGCGAGAAAGAAGTTTGCAAATTATTGCTATACTCCGACAACTTTGACGAAAAAAAAAGTTCATGAACCCGAAAGAGACGCGTTTCTTGAATGAATTCCTTATTCGGTGTAGTTTTAATGAGATAATTTCGCGCCATAATATGCGCAGTTACAATCCTACCGCATAAGTAAATGACTGTTATGTTATTTTTCTTCTCTTTGTATTTTCTGCATGATTTGACATTTTACAGCATCGAGTTTTGACATCATGAGGGAGAAACGGTTGGACGCGTTGGTACCTACAACATATGCCAGCAAGAATTAATTTTCATTTTAGTATTATTACGCAGTGCATTATACCTTATATTAAATAATTTAGTTAAAATGAAACAAGAGTCGCAATCTCTCGAAAGTAAAATATAACTATTTTGTTATTTAATTTTCATCTGCGTTGAAAATTTTTTATTAATTCTATAATGCTTAATAAAATTGGGAGTCGTCGTACATTGAATTATTTACAAAGTAAATAATATCTTTGAAGCAATGTGAAATGTATATGATAGCGTCCATGCTATTTTACCTAATAATCACAACACAGTGAATGCTCTTATTAATTTATTTCTATCTTTATTTTAATAAGTGAATTATAATAAATTTTACTGTACAACTGTAACGAATGTTGCAATTTTTCAAATAGTATCGTTTTCATGTTATTATTATTACATACTTACTAAAGTCGAAAGCATGTTAAGCATTACACCAAGAGCGCACAAAGCGCGCAGAGTTATAAGTTCCCGTATGGCGTCATCTCGAATTATCTGAATTCTGAATTCTCGGGAGTCTGACACTCGCTTCTCTGTAACTTCCTCTCTAACTTGAGAAAAAAAAACAACCTTTCCCCGCCTCGCATTCTAACTCACACACACACACACACACGCGCGCGTGTGCGCACTGACGCACGCATGGGTTAGAAAGCTCCTACGGCGAAAACTCTGCAAGCGCGCAGGCCGCGTGTAGGTGCGGAGTGCAGGAAGCTGCTGCAGCCTGAGGCATCCTCTAATTGGAAGACCCTTTTAAAGCCAGTGCGCGTATACGCGCGCTATGGCGTCCGAACGCCACAGTGGCGGCGGCGGCGGCGTCATAACGACGACGTATTGTGTAACAGCTGAATGGGTTTAAAAATGCACGGGGTGATAGCGGCTCCTTTGCCTGCGCTTGATAAGATTTTAAAGTATAAATGACTTTCGCCGGCTCCAGGGGGCAAAGAAAAGAGCGCGAGGGAGCTCCGGGAAAAATTACTTGGAGAAGAGTCTGTGTATGTACGAGAGGAGGGAAGGAAGAGAGAGAAGATTCGTACGCGAAGTGTAAGATGAATAAATTATAGAATTTAGAGTTTTACGAGCGCGTAGTCAAGTTTGAAAAGTCGTAGGAGTTGCCTTTCGATCGAAAGATAAGTTTCGAGCATCGTAAATTGCAACATTTACTTAAATCATTACTATATTTACTTATCGTAAGAATCAAAGATATAGGGTTTTATTCGAGCAATATTATGAGCATTTCACGGATTAATTATACACAATGAGTTTAAATTAAATCAATTTTACATTCGATAATTGATTTCAATTATTCATAAATTAATATGAATTATTTATAACGTAATATTTTAATCTTTTGTAATGGTAAATTGAGGTTTGTTATACGTTCGACAGAATATTGATAATTATTAATTTTAGCGAACAAAGCTTTAATACTAATCTAATAACCTTCATATATTATAATATTTTTTAATTTAATTAATGAATATATGAATATCTTCGAAATATACATGTCGATTTCTACACGAAATTACCCCTAACTGTGGTGTACAAATCGCAAAATTTCAAA